>VXBW01001192.1:131588-153619 GCA_013400375.1 Thinocorus orbignyianus
CCTATGAGGACAGGCTGAGACAACTGGGATTGTTCAGGCTGGAGAAGAGAAAGCTACAGGGAGACCTTATAGCAGCCTTCCAGGATTTGAAGGGAGTCCACAGGAGAGCCGTAGAGGGGGCCTGTCTTGTCCCTCTTCCTTTTCTCATCCCCATTATTAAAGGAGACGGCAGTTTAACCGCAGCCCTGCTGCCCACCACTGTCCTTGAGAGCAAGTGCTCCCTGTGGCTGATGCCTCCCTGTGCAAATAAAAAGTCAAATGAACTCTTCCCTCACCTCATACACCAATTCAGAGCCACAGTGTGGCCAGGACCCTAAAGCAGGGCTTAATTTTCAGGACAAATTATGGGATAGTGCACCTGCGAGGCTGTTCTAAGCCTGCCCGTTAGGACCATAATGGGGGCTGAAGACTCTCTGGTGTCCCCTACACTGCTGCTGAAGGTCTTCCTTGGAGTTAATGAACCCCATCAAAGAACCAGGTCCCAAATGTTGGGCTTGATTGGCAAGTGAGAATGAAACAAGCGGAAAGGGAGAGCCAACGGAAGGATACAAGCAATAGGAATATAATTATGCAGTGATTCATCTTGGGCACACTTGCACACTGGGAGGAGAGGGGCAGGAAAGGAAAATGGGGGAACTGAGCCTTTTCTTTTTTCTTTTTTTTTTTTTTTTTGGACAGGATTGGAGTACTGCAGAAGATAATTTGGATAACTTATTCACAGGAGACATAGGTGGATATACTGCAAGGATCAAGGAAAGTAAAACAACCCTTTGATTCTGCATGAGCGATACAGAACTGTACTTCTACATTGTGTGGTGAATGCAGTACTCAGATCACAGATTAAGGGGGTTAGCAGGCATTTACAATCCTATCCTGAACAGCTGCTTCTCCCCCTTTGTAGCATTAACCTTCATGAAACATAGAAGCATTCACCAACCTGAAGGAGAAACTGTGGGATGAGAATTTTCATAGGCAGCCCACCAGTAGCCTATAAATACATTTGGGTAGTGGCAGAGGCAGATTTTAAGCACATACAAAAGATTGCATTTGGGAGATCTTTAAAACATTGCAGAGCAGGTGAACTGCTTTAAAATTTTAAATTGTCATTTTGATTTAAATGCTCGTACCTGCTGTATTTGTCAAGATAAATTACAGGCAGTTGTTACTGGCAGCTGGAGAAAGTGATGCTGAGAATACTCCCTGTGCACTGTGTGTGATCAGCCCAGTGAAGTATGAGTGATTAGGACTGAGAAGCAGTGTGGTTATTCTACAAGTCCATCACTCAGCTCCGGCAACAGGACTGTGAATGAGCAAAGCAGCAGGTTTGTTTTCTCTGCAAGAGCCTTAAAGACACTTACCTGGCCATGCTTCTTTCATGGTCTTCTGTTTCACCCAGTGCAGGCCACCCTCAAGATCTCACAAGGACACAGGAATGCCCTTAAAACAGCTCTCCTCCTACAGTTCCATCCAGCAGAGCCATACCACACGCTGGGGAAAGCCACACTGATAAACACTTTGGCAGCCCTACACAGGCACTCACCAGGATGGCTGAGGGTCCTCACATCTGTACAGGTGACCTAAGAGTACACCCCATTTAAGAAAATACAGATGAAATTTACAGCCACGTCTTATAGCAAAATGTCTGGAACCATTCACACAACAGCTAGTTGCCTAGTGCAGGGCTCTTGTATTTTAAGCCTTCTAAAAAACAATCAAGATGAATAGATGGTAAATGAATAAAGGCTGATTTTTTTATGCCTGTGCCAAATTAATTATAAATGAGCAGTAAAATAAATCCAAAGGGCTATCATCCCATCTACCAAAAAATAGGTTGAAAGTATAAATATAGTAGAATGATATAAAGTGCCTGTGGCACACACACACAAACCTAGTTAGCTAAAAAAGGGAAGGAAAACATTTCCAGTCCTCATCTGGAGAGTTGCCATAGATTTCATCAGGCTAAGCTGAAGGGGAAGAGTTTTTGTAACTGCATGATTTTCACAGACAGAGATCTTGTGTTTTGTCATCAGTTTACTCAGAGGTAATTTTTTTCTCATAGCCACCAAGCAACATTTCTAGTTAAGTGTATGCACACATACATCAAAACTAATAATCCAAGCAGTCTAAATAACTTCAGCAAGGGTTCAGAGGCTTATCTTCAACTACTTAGTAAATTGTTTGCTTGGAAAAGAGCCTAACTTAGCAGAAAGAGCCCAAAGAGGAAAGGTTGCATACGTGAACTTACAGCAAAATCCTAATGCAAAGTGGTTAAAATGGGTTGTTCAGAAAAAGACCAGATAAAAGACTTTTGCACAGTGATACAGCAATAGCTGTGGTCTGCAAACGAATTTTGTGCCTCATAATCCAGTCCGAGAAACATTTGAGAGGTGTGAAAGAAATGGTACGAAGATAGCAACACTATTCCTGCTCAGTACCAATCTAACACACTTCTGTCTTGGTAGAAAAGAATACCAGATTAGGAACAATCTCCATCAGTTGCAGAAGCAATCCCTGTGGCACCCACAGCTGACTTCACTTCCCTCTGAAATTACTGGGCAGCTCTCGGATGCACTCCCACATGCAGGAATGCACAACTGCTGGAGTCTGCTGGAGCACAGAGTCCATGTGGCTCAATGCTCTTTGAGACCCAGTGGCTGGTAATGCCCCATAAAATCTTCTGACAAATTTACCACCATCCTGGTTTCCCAGATGGAAACAACCAGCAGAGATTTCAGATTGTGCCTGCAAATGCAGGCACAATAATCTCTACAAGTTACAGACAGACACACTACATCATCCACTGCAGTCCCTTACAAAATCCAAGGCTTAAGGATGTTTTCAATAGTCCCAAAAGGCTCAGCTTTGCTTTGTTTCAAGTGTTTGTCTCTTTATTCTGTGCTCAACTTCTAAGTTCTTTTCATTTCAGTTTTTCCTTCTGAAAGCCCAGCAGGGCTTTAGCAGCCCAAGTGTGAACATACATTTTAGTGTTCTCCATAATAAATGCACAAAATTCATGAGCTGAAAGCTGTCAGTGGTAAACCTGAAGTCTGTAACTCAGCCACAGGCTCTTCCACCTCTGCCTTGAAGACAGACAGGCTGCAATCACATCCCTGCACTTAGCCAGCATCTCAGCCTTCACAATTTCATAGGTTCCACATCAGCCATTCTTCAAAGACCTTCATCATCTGGCGGTTCCATCCAGCCACTTTTTAGGTTTTTAGAAGCTTGTTACCAAGCCCTGAATGTAGCAGGTGACCTGAAGCTGGTACAGACAGTGTCTGCTTTACCTTCCCAAGACATAGTTCTTTGCTCAGGCAGTGGAGGGAATACAGCACAGTCATTGCATTGACAACAGTGCCTTACTCACTCCTCTAGCTCCACGCTTCCCACTTTGTTCTCACCCACAGAGAATGTGTGTGTGCTCCATTTCAAATTACTTTATATTTTCTCTATTCCAATGCCACTCTAAATTTTTTATACTTTTTTTCCCAGTTTTGCCATATCCACATGATGCTGTTTACCTGTCCCTGTTACTCTTCATGTCCTTGCTCTGCACTGGATCAGCCACAGACATCGTCCACATAAAGTGCTGTGCTCCATTTCCAGGTCATCAGTAAGGACAACAGCATCAGCTATTGAACGCATGAGGGAGACCCATCTTCTAGGTGCAAGCAAACTGCTAATTGAGGAGCCCCAGGTTGGTCAATGTAGCATCAAACAGAAAGTCATTTGTGTAAGGGTGCCCAAAGCAACCTTTCTCCCTCTCTTGCTTTTTCCTTCTCTTCTCTCTTCCTTTTTGTCACTCCTTCCTACCCTCTATTCATTATGCGCAATATATTTTAAAGTCTGGCTTTGTAGATCATTGCTGCTACAGAATCATATTTGTATTTCTCTTCCAATACAGAATCTGTATTAATCTACCACCATGTCCCAGAATAAAATCACCAACTTTGCCCAAGAAAGGCATCCAGCAAGATGAATTCCATAAGAATTTCTCTTTCACATGAAACACTGATTTACTAAGTTAGACACCTAATAGGATGTGTAAGAAAAATTATGATACCAAAAAATAATAACTATCAGTTGTCCTTTGCTGGACACTGGGGTGAATCAGATGTCATCCCATCTCCTAGAGGAGACTGAAAGAATAAAAAGAAGAAAGATTCAAGACACTAGCAAGAGATTAGATTACCTCACTAAGGTAGGAGAAAAAAGAAGGCTTTTTAAAAAGTGAACAAGGAAAATAATTCAGCAGTATGCCATCCTGTTTCTCTCAGGGTAGAAGACCAAAAGGACATTCAATTAAATTAAGTTTTAAATTCAAAACTGAATGGGATAAAATGTTTGTTCACTCCTTCTGTAATTGTGGGGCTGAACTCTGGGTGAAAAAGCATTGCTCAGGCTAGTGAGGCTAGTCTGATTGAGCATAATTAATACCAATACCTTAATTGTGGGTAAAGAGAGGAAACCATCTTTATTAGTGAGCTGAAGAAGGTGTAAAAGCAAACTTCTGACACTAAATTGCAGGGAGCAGTCAATACAATACAGCCTAAGAGCACCCTGGTTCCTATGGGGAAGGGATCAATGAGATGGGGCTAGGTTCTTCTCATCTTGGTAGGATGAGGAACAACAGGCAAAAGATGAACAAGAGCAATTCAGACCAGGTATAAGCAGAAGCTCTTTCATCTGTGGACAGTCCAGCAGTGAAGCTGGGGCCCAAGGAGGATGTGCAGTCCCAATCCTGTTTTTTAAGACCTGACCAGCCAAAGGTTGGGGCTTTTCCAAACTGAAGTATCATTCAGTGCGATTATTAGGCACTTATGATCTTAGATCATGTGCATAAAGAAGATTGAGCCAGGTTACAGGGAGGCTCGACGTGAATGCCTTCAGGGCAAGCAACATCCTAGACCCTCTGCCGCTGAAGGCACATTCCAAAGGCAAGCATCCTGACTAGTCTCACTGGTCTGCACCTCTTCTCCTTTTATAGTGTTGGGTACCCACCATTGGATCCTTAGGCTGGGAAGGCCTTACCTCTGCCTTCTCTGTGTCCTGTGACCCTAAGCACCTCTTGCACCATTCTACACCATGGACCAAGACATATATGAAAGCATTTTAAACATACAGTCATATTCTTGAATCCGGGAAGAAAGTGCTGTGTTTCTTCATTACCTAATTACACTGCAGCCCTATGTTCTATTGTCTGATAATTGACAGAAGTTGTGGTTGCTGAACTGAAAGCTGAGAATAACAATCTGTGACAAGGCCAGATTCCAGGTAAGAGATCTCATCACATACATGAACAAAAAAACCCCACCCTTGCTTTTAAAGCCTGTGTGTTCATTGTGGGTGAGAGTAAGTGACTGAAAATAATAGCTGTGTTCCAAAGCACATTCAGTCTCCCAAGAAAGCGAATGTACCTGAAATGAGAAAATAACAGTCAACAAACAGGAATACAACAAGCACCTGCAAACACAAAGGAACACTAGCTGGGTGAACCTGATGGGTTCCAGCAGTTAAAATGCTTTCTCACAACTTCATAACCCTGCAAGTTCATCCTATGCACTCTTGTCATTGACACAAAACATTCAGATGCTTTTTTTTCCCTTTCAACATATCTAGTATGGAAGTGTGTTTTGCATATATGGTATAGTGTTTTAAGGAAGCTGCCTTAGTAAAGGATCACTGCCCCCTCAAACTGTGGCTTCTCAGAAATTTAGGCATCGCTCACATAGATCTAAAATACTAAAATAGCACGGAGTACTTTTGTTCCATCCAGGAAAGCTTCAAAAGCTCTCTGCAAGGCCTTTGCCAGGTAACAAACATTTCCCTGAGGTTCAGGTCAACTTGAGTTCCCAAACCACAGAGCAGCTTTGGCCAAACATCTTGGGATTGCAGTGTCTGGCTTGGTGCTTCAGGCTGTCTTCCACTACCCATCACAGGCTGGATCTGGGACTCCTGTTCTGACCAAGTTTATTCTACCCATATTTGTCTTTTGGAGAACAGAAATGTCATCTTATTGGCAAAGCAAACCTGTGAAAACTAAATTTAGTCATAATGTTAATCACGTTTCTTACTAATTTCTGGTCCTGCAGAGTTCAGGCAACTGTGGAAGATTTATCCATGTTCTGTTCAGCTTAACCACCACCTCAAGCATTTTTAATGAAGTACGAGTTACAGAGTTAATCCCAGTAGATGTAACTGCAAAAGCACATGAAAACTGTATGTGGAATGTGACACTCAGGCCCTTAGATAACCAAATGACATGCAAAACTGAATCATGGTTTGACTTGCAGATGAAACCTTGCATTTGACTAGCTCAGGGGAGCACCCTCTGTTTGCTAGCTAAACTCACTGGTTCAAATAGTCACTGAGTTTCAGCTCTGAACCCATTGTGCAGTTGGCTTTTAACACTGAGAATTTCTTCAATGGCAGAATCCCAGAATGGTTCATGTTGGGAGGGATCTCTGGCAGAGGAGGGCAACGAAGCTGGTGAAGGGCNGGTAATTAGTGACAGGATGAGAGGGAATGGCTTCAAGCTGAAACAGGATAGGTTTAGGCTGAACATTAGGAAAGAATTTTTCACAGAAAGAGGTCAGACACTGGAATAGGCTGCCCAGGGAGGTGGTTGATTCACCTTCCCTGAATGAGTTTACAAGTCATTTAGATGTGGTGTTGGGGGATATGGTGTAGGGGAGAACTTTGTGGAGTGGGGCTAATGGTTGGACTTGATGATCCCAAGGGTCTTTTCCAACCTGAATGATTCTATGATTCTGTGAAATATCTAGACCAAACCTCATGCTCGAAGCAGAGTTACGTACAACAAGTTGCTCAGGATATTGTTCATTCAGGTTTTAATATGTCCAAGGATGGAGACTCCACACCACCTTCGACCATCCTGTGCCAGTGTTCAACCACCGTAACAGTAAACAAAAAAGGCCCCACAAACCAACCACAAAAATGCCCCAACAACCAAAAAATACTTTGTGACCATTGACACTTTTCCTTTCAGAGGGTACCCCTGAAGAGATTTTGCCTCTGTCTTCTTTATTCTTTTGCAGCAGATATTCATGCACAGTGACGAGATTCCCCCTAATCCTTCTCTTTTGCAGGCTAAGCAGCCCCAGGTGTCTCAGCCTCTCTTGTTATGCCAGGTGCTCCAAATTCTCTTTCCTTTTTACAGCCCTGTGCTGGAGTCTTCAGAATGTCCATATCTCTGTTGTACTAGAGAGGCCAGAGTTAGAGCTAGCACTGTAGATGTCTCACCTCCCTCACTCTTCCTACTTCAGCCCAGGATGCTGTGGATACTCTTTGCTATAAAAGCAAATTTCTGACTGATTAGCTCTCCATTTGGCACTTTCTTGAACTTCATGCTGGTGTTATCTCCAGTGATTTCAAAGAAACTATGCCAGCCTAATTGGAAACATGCACTGGTGCACTGCAGCCATTAAGCTCAACTATCCACTTCACGAAGTTTAGCTTTACAATGCAAATGGTCACTACACTTCAAACTTGTGCCAGATTCTTCATGGCAGAAAATGAGCACTCCAGATGAGAATATATCCCAGTGTTTCTCCTGGATGGTTACATTCATGCCAAAAAAAAGCTATAAAACAGCACAATTGAACTGAAATTCATGCATGCTTACATCCATCATAGAGCTGGACTTCAACCTTCTTCAGCACCAACAACAGAGGGGCAGACCCACCTCACAACTCCTTCCCATTTTCCTCATTTATGGCAGGCTGGCATGGCAAAGTGATCAGTGCTTAATACTTCGGTTAAGTGGATCGTCTAGGTCAGACACCTTTTGTAGGAGAAAACAATTTTTACCAGTCATTTACCTCCTGGGTGGATATTTCTGTTTTATTGTAAGATCTTCATTGTAAGCTAAATCAATCCACCAAATCCAAATCAATTTAAATTCACTCCACCGGCTGAAAACAAGGCACTTAACTGAACTGACAAATCCTTCATTAGTCATATAAATTATCCTGCGTAAGAAGGAAATTGTATTTTCCCACTATCAGTTGATTGAGAGATGCCTAACATTTATGTGCTGAGATAAACTATGAGGCATCTGAAGTGTGACAGTCACAGAAGCGATGGCTCTCAAGCTACAGCAGAGTCACCCTGATGAGTGGTGGTGTGGGAGAAGGTCCCTTCTTTTGACAGCTTCCCACTGCAGCAATAGATGCACCTGCTTTTCTCTCTTCAAATAAGTGTAAATTAGAGCTGTACCAGATGTTTTTGTTGAATAGGCTGCAAGAGCTGCACTGAGTCAGCAGTTCCAGCACACCCCACCAATATTGTCCTGAAAATTTTATCTGGATGCTCAGCAGTAAAACACATGTAACCACTTAGCAGGAAGAAGAATAGGTCAATGGGGATTTGACTTGGCTTCTGTTCCTTTTGTTGAACATGCTTTTCCACTTTCTTCCACAAGTACAACAAAGTTCTGCCAGACTGCCCCCCTATGACACACCTATGATTAAACCAGTAGCAAGACAACCATTTTTATTCACTTGTCAGTTAAGACTACCTTTTAGCACTTCTCTTGTGTGCAGCTTCTCTCAAGAACGAGACCTACCTACTCGTTCACGGGGCTCTGGCACTGTCTAGTGTGCCTGCAGACCCCTCCGTAGCAAGCAGCTGAGCAGCCACATACGGTGAGCATTAGAAGCCACTGCCTCCTCAAAAGTGCAAAAGCACATCAGCCCTGAATTCATGGGTGTGGATGTCCTTACACTGTTTGCCTTGCAGAGCACACTGAAAGTTAGACCTTGCTCTGAAGTTCTGGCTGAAATAAACAGGAGAAAGAACACATATGTGGCTTCTATCTCCATATAAAAGAAACCAAACTCCATCCAATGTCATACAGAAAATTTACAACAAAGCCAGGAGTGAGAGGAAGACCTGTTCAGTTCTGCTATAGTTACTCAGCCACTGGAGTTTTACTGATTTACTTTATTCGTGAGCAGTCAGAAGAGTAGGGCACTGTCTCCCAGTGCATACTAACCATAGTGGGAATTCCATGGTAATACAGCAGTCTGCCTTATAATAGCACTAGACCTCTCCTCCTCATAGCCTCATGAAGGGGAATAGAAGGACATAGAATTAATTTAAGAGTTTTTCTTTTTTTTACATCCATCACATTTTACCCAACTGTGAACAATCAGCAGCTCGAACAGTTTAAATTAATGTCTTTCAAGAGTTCAGATTGACAGTATTCCTTTTGAGATAGCAAGGAGAAAACATTCTGTAGATTACTGGTCTTATGGCCATGAGAAAACAGTTTCTCCATGACCGTTCAGTAGCTCCAGAAATGCTGCCTGATGTATTGCTCCATCTATCTGGTTTTACTAACACCTTAATGGTGCATTCTGCTGGTTCTTAGAATCGCACCCTTTGGATTTGGCTTCTGCAAAGGCTGCTCTATCAGCAAGAAAGAGAAAGGAGAAAAGTATTACATCACAGATAAAAATTTTGTTACGAACAAATGCCCTGTGAAAAGCTAACAAACAACAATCTTTCACACCTCCTGCCACTACATCTGAGACACATCTCACATACTGCTAGTATTCAACATCAATAAATCAAGATGTGTATGTTGCATTATCTGCAAACTCCCTATTACTTGTACAAAGAAAGTATCTTAGATTTGCAGATAAATTTCATTTTCTAGTATCGAGTTATGTATTCTCATTGTGGTAAAATTTTTAAGAGATTTAATTTATTTCCTTTAGTAATTTTTGTGTCATTAAAAATCTCCCACTTCCTAATAAGCATATTTATTCCTAGAAAATACAAATTCAGTAAAAAAAATTTTGATTGGTGGGTAATTGTCATGACATTCTTCAATCTCACTATCAAGATATTCATCCTGTCCTTTAAACTGTGGGAAAGTATTGATGTTGACAGTTGACAGTGCAGAATGTGTGTTTTGAGGACAGCTGGGTTTTCAGTAAGTAAAGTAGCTTTGTGATTTGCCAAAGCAAAATTCAGAGCAATCATCTATTCCTTTCCATTTTTTTCACTTACAAAAAACCACAAACAAACCAATCCAAAATAAATGAAAAACAACAAAACCCCATTACATTTGTTGAATAAAAGATACTTCCCCCATTTCTTTATAATGGAATGTTGTCCAGAGTCACTCTTAAAAGACTGTCAGATCCTGAGAGACTAGCAAATGTAATGAACTTTTTGTGTTTTTAAATCCGGCTGCATTTCTAATGGCATCATAAAATCCAGCATACATGATCATATTTTCCTTGTCTGATGATGTCCTTCTTCTGCACCTGAAAGAAATTCTGCACTCCACCAATTTCAACAGCACCTGATACTAGGCAAAAGATGACAAAAATTATAAATTTTGAGAAGTTTCAGAAATATCAGACAGAAAGAAGAGAGAGATTCTGCCAGTGCTTCTCTAAAGAGGAAAATACAACATAAACTTGATACTTGTTAGACACTGAAGAATCCAGGCAGAGAAGACAGTTCATGCCATTCCAGATACCACAGAGTACCCGTCTCGCTTGATCTCCTTTGTAATGCAGATTCTGTGATAGCAAATGAGGTAGAAAAGAAAGATAGCCTTTTTCCATACATGGAGCAGCCAAAATCACCAACTTACATGCGGCTTTCCCTCTCTGTAGTAAGGAGTTAGTATAACTTAGTTTTTTTTACAGTCAACTGATGACCCAACTGTGATGAACATCCACATCACTCACTTTACCACTTTTCTTTATTTATCTCTTCCTTTTTTCTTCCCTTTTATAAACATTATATTAGATATCTTCACACATGAATGATAAACAAGATCTGACAATCCCTCTGAAAAGTACCAGCCTAAATTACCCTACAATCACCCTGACATAATATAGCATGGATCCAGGAAGTCAGTGATGCACCTGTGAAGCAAACAGGTCATTTCCTGTGCATGTCCTGGACCATGGATTTACGAGTTATATGGCAAATGAAGTCTCCAGGAAAACAAAAACAAACAAAAAATTGTTTCTGCAATGGAAACACATTGTTCATTGCAGTGGACACAATGCACAATCGGTCCGTTACTGCAAGGACTCATGGTCCATTATGCCAGTGAAGATATGTTATCCTTCAGTTGTCTAAGAATGAAGCAGATTTAATGCTTTTTCACTGCTGGGACCCCAAAGAAGAAAATTTTGTAATAGAAAAGGAAAGAAAGTGTGTAAGGCAGAATGTGTGGAAGTTCATAAGAGCAGCATTGTATGAAATATAGTAAAAGTTATTCATTGTCAATACTAACAAGCCAACAACCTGATATCTACCAGTAAACAGAAAAAAATAGCCATGTCAATGTAACTTTCTCTACACAACCCCTCTCATGTTCAGTCTAAGCTGCCACATGCCCATCGCTATGAACTTGAGACAGCCAGTGAAACCTCTAGTGCACAAACATGAGAGGCCTGCAAAGTTGTTAAGCATTAGAAAAAGCAGGTATCTGTTGAAACTTATTAAAAATATAGCAAGCTCTCACAGAGAATCAGAGCCAATGCATGACTGCAGCAGGGATGCACCTCTGCAGACTGTCTAGTCCAAAACCCCTCCTCAAAGAAGAGTTAACTAGAGCAGGTTTCTCAGGTCTGCACTCAGTTCAGCTCCCTCTGAATGGCAGCAGGCTCTCTGGTCTATCAACTGCTCCTCCCCATTCTGGATAGTCTGCAGCTTGCTAGTGATGCCCTCTGCCCCTCATCCAAGACATTAATGAGAGTTAGAACAGGATTAGCCTGAGGTATTGCTGTGGTGACTGACATAGCAGCTGCTTAGCAGTGTTTTATAACTCAATTAACACCAAAGTTGTTTGGTTTAATATGTATTTCAGTCTTCTCCCTTTGCTTCCGGAAGGGCAGAGTGTAGCAGAGACGCCATAATGTGCGGAGTTGTGGCCTTTTTTGCAAGACATACTAGAAGCCACACTGTTGTAGTGGCAGTGCGCAGCAAGCAACAACTTGGCATCTCTGTTGCCGCTACACACCACGTCCCTCAGTCACAGTAACGCAGCTACTGCCTGACTCATGAACCTATAATCACCTTCCCACAGCAGCTGAGGGAAGGAAGGAGGTCAGAGGGCCATATGTTTCCTTCAGTCCTTAAAACACACCCAGGGATACAGTGGTGCTCCTGCTGCATGAGAGGGTAAGAGTTTCAAAGGTAAAAACAGCTGGTGTTGCAAGGAGGCAGAGGCCCTCTTTGCACCCTCCCAGGTGCAGATGAATGCATGCACTGGGAAGATAAGTCTTTAGACCCTGAAGCATTCACATGGAGGTTGCAGTGGCTAAGCTGCTGTGCTGGGAGTGAGGGCAAGGGAGCTGGATGTGGCTTTTGCAAACCAGACTCACTGCTTTTAATGAACTGTCTCTGAAGCTCTTCGATTACAGATTTAAGGGTGCATAGAGGGCAACAAATCCAGACAGAAAGCATGTTCAATGACCCTGTCTCCCTCAGGGAGTTCGTTTCTTCTGACCGACAGGCATCAAGGAGAAAGAGTAACAGTTTAAAGGAACTAAGCATCCACAAGTAAGAAACATTTCCTGCTTTAAAAGTCCAGGATTGTGGAAAGGCTAAGAAAAGACAGGGTAAGTTTTTGAGTATTGCAGGCTGTTTTTATGCAGGTTTGATTACCTTCTGACATTCCTGTGTTGACCTATCTTGAGTTGTAGAAAGTGCCTTGCCACTCCACGGGCACGCAAACTGGTGCAAACCAATGATCTTGGCTCTTCAGAGAACAGGTCAGCAATATAGACTTGTTCTAGCAATGGGGAGAGGGGAGTAGCTCTCTGCAGAAATCAGCGGGCACAACACGAACAGTGGCTGCAGTCCATATCCCCATGATAAGAGTGCTGAGCTCACCTGGGAAACACTCAGCCCCAGAAGATAGCAGCTATTTTAAAATTGCCAATCTTGTGCAAACCACACTCATGGCTCCTACTCTCCAAGTCTGAACAACATATGCAGCTTTGCATCATCACTGAGCTGCAATGAGGAGGCAAAGCAGGTGCTGGAAGATGAGGGTTTGTATTTCAGATGAGTTGACTGAAACTCTTCACACACCTGCACATGCAGAAAAGATGTGCAGTCATAAGGAGAGCTTGGTCAAGTGTCTTCTGAGGCTGCATCCTTCCCCATGGTGGGACAGGCCCATCTCTCCAAAGGGTAAACTTGGCTGACGCTGATTTTCCAGCTGTAAACCAGCTTTTCTTTGGATGGCTATCCTTTTGCTGCAGTCAAAAGTCACAGAGTAGACACAGCAGCCTAGAGTTCAGTCAAAGTATTTTAGGACATAAAGTGGCATTACAGAAAGAAAAGTGAGAAGAGTCTTATCAAAGACCTTGCAATAGTCCCTTAACTTTTCAACCTGTGATAGACGTTTTACACCTGACTGCTGGAGAAACAGACAATACAGGTGACTAAGAGTTTCTTATTTGAAAAGTATTTCTTGTTCCCAAACACACTGTGACGGAGAAGTAAAGGAAAAGTTTGCTTCAAAATAGAAAAATAAAATTGTTCAATTAGTCTTCTACTGGAAAAATAAAAACTGGTATAAAAAAGATACATGAAAGACAGATGAAGAGTCTTTCAGGTAATATTTTTTTTTGTATTATACCAGCAACTCTTAATGCAAGCTCGGCAAATTCTTTAAGTTTTAGGATAAACTCCTCCCAAGATAGTCCATCCCAATGAATCCTGTACTTAAAGGATAATGGTAATTTAACTCAAAGGAAGAGTCTTTAAAAAGAAGAAAATTCCACTATAACCTACTTGGAAAAAAATGCAGCTGAAAAAAAGAAAAATTAAATTCTGCAACCCTGGAAGATTGTTTTCACGACATGAAGTGGTTCCCTAAAACATTCCTTAAATTGCAAGTTTATAGCTTGAAGATCAGAAATGCAAAGAAACCAGAGACAAAACTTTTTTAAACATGTGTGCATAAAATACCAAAGTATGAGTTAGCATGTCCAAAAGAACTACCTAAGAATTAGCACCAATAGTTAGTTAGATTACTTGATCCTCAAAGCAGAAGAAAGATCATTGACCTTTTTCCAGCAGTAATTATAAAA
The DNA here is from genome assembly GCA_013400375.1 of Thinocorus orbignyianus. Classification (NCBI taxonomy): domain Eukaryota; kingdom Metazoa; phylum Chordata; class Aves; order Ciconiiformes; family Thinocoridae; genus Thinocorus; species Thinocorus orbignyianus. The sequence goes on from VXBW01001192.1 coordinate 145,688, forward strand.
AATTCAGATCTTTTTCATGCGCAGAGAGGAAATTGCAGTTATATGCAAATACTGTGCAGGTGCAAATCGGGCATAGTCATAACTTCCCCTACTGTACACAAAATCCCACTGAGTGAATGGGAACCTTTCCACTAAACATGGTGGAAGTGGACTGTGCTCATAGACCATTGAAGATGGGGTATGTTGGATTGTATTCCAGAAATGAACTTTGCAAAAATCACTTCAAAATAATTGCTATAGCTTCCATATTGCGCTACATTTTATACGAAAACCATGTTTTGCAAATATAAATCATTACCTTGTAAAGGTCCATTTCTAGATTCCATCTATAGTAGCAACATTTGTTATGGAAGAGCAGTTCTTTTACGACAGTATCAATCTGCATAAAAACCTAAACTTTCAGATTTGCTAAAAGAAGTAGTTGTTCAATAAAATATTCCTTCAAAGAAGTGGTTTATGTCCCTTTTTCATCACAAATGTATTAAAACACAAACCCATAAAAGAAGAAAAGAACAAACCCCCATAATTTATTAGAAAAGCAGAATGCAGATCCAGAGCTAATTTGATTCAGCCTCCGTATAGTACCATGAAGTAAAATTTGCTTATATTTTGCTTATGTTCCCTCCCTCCTCTACAGGGAATAAGGGAGACATTTCATTTTATTTCAGAGTAAATATACATTTCTTGACCACAGCAGCTACACTTTATAATAGTCTCTAGTTCTCAACACTATAAATTTTCGTCATAGAAAACAACAACTTAAAAAAACCAAGAAAAATCCATCAATTCATCTGGAGGCATGCAACATGTAAACATATCCTCAAGACAAATAAAAGTGGGACAATACATAGGGCATTAATAATTTATTTCTTTCTGAATAATTCTAGTAATTTATTTTACTCCGTAGATAAAAACAAGAGCTAGAATATTTTTCTCCTCTAGGAGAACACAAAATAATATTACAGAGACATGACAGAAGAGCAATGCCTAAATCACTTACATAAAACATAATGTTCAAATATTCATTGCTATTAAGGTGACATTGAAATACCAGCCTCATGTCAGTCCAAATGATACAGGAAATAGCACTAAAAAACTATACAGAAACCTAACTGGAACTCCATCACAGAAGACCAAGCTCCTTTCCATACCATGCAAGTGATTACTTACAGCAAGCACAAGACAAATATGAAAGCTAAATCTTTTAATCTTCTTTACATCCTTTTGCACAGATTTAAATGACATCGTGAGGATCAAAGCAGAGCAGAATGAGCCCTTATCCATGCATATAGACTAGTGGCTCTTTTGGGCTGATCAGGAAACCCAGGAAAGTATTTCAAAGATTCTGTTTAGCAAATTCAGCAGATTTCATTTATCAAGGTATATGCAACACTGCATAGTAAGTTCACACCTCTAAGTTTCTCCATCGTAAAAAAATTTCCCAAAATATGTGTGTTCTTCTCAATTGGAATAATTTAGCTTGGTCATGTGTAGTAACTGCATGTGTTACTAAGCCTCATAAAACTCTCTTCTTCTGCAGTTTAGAAAACAATAATGATCTTCTTCTGAGGTTGAGACAGTGGCTGTGATCTTGTAGACAGAGCACTCTGCAGCCAGCTAGCCTGTGTTAACACTTTCATTTGGTCAGTAAAGTGTGCAAAACAGAGATTTGTAAAATGTGAAAACTTTGGTGATAGAGTTGTGCATTAATGGTATTCATTTCAACACCTAACTGGCATCACAACATCAGAACTTCATTTGTTTTCAGAAATATAATTACAGGTTTTACAAATTTTCCCTATAAGGTTTGAGCAAGTGCTTAATAAACCAACAGAATTCCTTTTTCTTTGTTGTTGTTGTTGTTGTGAAAAAGGAATTTTGTATCTACAGCATTTTTCCTCCAGGCTAACACCAGCAGCACTGAGAAGACAGGACTGTACAACAACCCTGCACTGCCAGACTTTGCAGCCCACACTGCAGACATCTAATGCAAGAACTGGAAAATCAAAGAAAGGTTGGTCAGAACACTCTGTAGAACATCAGAGAGGTGAACTTTGGTGTGCAGGTAAAACCTGACTGTTGTCCTCGGTATCCATCCCTGAGAAGAACTCTTATCTTCTTTAATATTTTGCAGATACTGCTCTTCCAAGTATTAGACTTGAGTAGCTCACATGAATTCCAAATGCAGAACTGCTTACAGATATCTTTTCTCCAGAGAAGTCTTCTATGCAAATTTTGTCTTCCTGTCTACAAACACTTGATCCATTTTAAGGACATTTGATATTTGATTTCCACATAACTGAAATTACAGTAGCTCCCAGTTAACCAGCAGTTTTTGAAACATTTGTGTGGGATGTGGCCCTCCTTTTGCCTTGGAACACAATCTGTCCATTAGCCTGTCTAGTGCGACAGTTGCAGGTCATAACTGAGAAATGTATGAGGCTTTCAGAAGGATATTGGACAAGAAAAACGGAAACAAGAGCTTTCCTTGCTGAAAACTTCCTCTAGAGGCTAGATCTACAAGTCTGTTTGGCACATAAAGCTGAAGAAAAAGAAATAACTGGCAAAAATAAGAGCAGGCAGTGGTCAGCCTCCTGTAACTGTACTTGCACCTGGTAAGCACACTGAATAGACATCTCCAAAATGTGGGGAGAAAAGGTGGTGTGAAGAACGATGACAGCTATTTTGAGAGGGATCTTTCTGCTGCTGGTGTTTGGAGGACATCGGCTCTGCCACCAATACATGCAGCACAGCCTCAACAGCAAGCCTGTTTCTAAGTGAGACTCCCAGTCCCTTGAGTTCCCACACAACTGGTACTGTTTTTGGAAGATATGCTTTTGCTAGACAATTCTCCAGAGAACTTCACTGAAGGTTGTTTTTTCTCATCATTTTCAGTGAGGAGAAAAGTGCCATGGACAAGACAGTGGATGTTGCATACCTGGACTTTACAGTGCCTATGATATTATCTCCCATACTCTCCTTGCCACCAAACTGGTATGATATGGACTGGATAAGTGAAGAGTGCAGTGGGTAGAAACTGACATGACAGCTGGTGACCCTCAAAATGCCAATCAGTTCTGGAGACTTTCTACTGCCCTTGCAAAGGCCGCCTTCTAGGTGACCAGGCAGCCCCAGTGCTTGCTTAGATGATGCCACACTAACACTCCTCTCTGTACCCAGCTATCTGAGATCCCTACACTGGTTTCTCTGGGTTACAAATGTGAATCCACTGTATTGTGTGTCCAAGATTCAGTATATCCTGAGCCTTTCTGTGGATCTGTGGAGGCACAGGTCTGATATTATTTGTTACCACAGGGTATGTATGCTGCCTGCCAACCCTTCCAACCTACCATCCCCTTGATCATTTGAAACATTAATGTACTGAGCAATGGGTCTTAAACATTATTCCAAGGTGCTCACTTCTGAGAGCAGTTCATCCACAGTTAAAAGCCAAAGTGCAATGCATTCACCAACCCTGCACTGACCATAGCCTGCTGCCACCTGACTTGGCTCTCTCGTGAACTGCAATGGTAACAAAGTTTGACTAAGGAGGGAAGCACTGAAACCTCATTTGTCTGATATGAATGAAACAGCATTTGTCTGATAGCCATGAATGAGCACAGGTTCACCCTGCACTGCGGTGCTCCTCTTTCTTTCTATTCATAGACTTTGTTCATTAAAATGTCATAACAAATACAAATTTTTGTTTCTCCTGAATGGTCATTTAAGATTTATACAATTCTGTCTACCTGTATGACCTTCTTAATGAACAGGGAGCTCTTCATCTTTCACTCATAAATTCTCCATCAGATGTTTTAACTATTCAGTAACTCTAATATGTGAATGATAAAATAATAATGTTTTGAATAATAACAATAACCATGCATGCATAATAAAAACCTTTTCTGAAGATTTTGGAGAGCATGCCCCTCTACAAACTTCTTCATAATGTGATTTTCAATAACCAACCTTATGAATAAAATAATTTTTATTTAGCTGTCATAGAAGAGGAAGCAGTGGTGGAGGTGAAAGAGACTGATTCTATCATCCACATCCAATTCTGGCAGATTTGCTCCACCATATTTTGGAACTGAGGTAATACAGAATAATTACACAGGATACGGTTATTACTAATACAAAGCTACAATCTAATTCAATAGAAATTATCCTGCTTAAGCTTCGTATTTAGGGTCTGTTAGCTCACAGTTACAGCTCCAACTTCAGTGAAGTTGTGATGGTGAGTCCTGAGGCAGATTGGCTCAAATCTTTCAGTTGCTTTTTATTTCTACTTCATGACTCAAGGGTAAACAATATTTTGTTTCATGTCATGATTTATATTCATGTAAGAAATTATTTGAAGGCTATAACTTTTTTTGTTTTCTCACCAGAACTAAAATGATGTTTCAGATTTGCTTTTATATGATCAAGATTTTGTGATTTGTTTCCAATAATTTGGGGGTGGAGTTTGGACACACTTATTTCAGTATGTGTAATTACATTTTTAACACTATGCCCAACTCTTAAAAGTCCTCTTTGTAGAGCTCAAATTCATAATTTCCCCACATACTGTTCTTAAAATGTTTTTATGCTTCAAGAGAATGCATCAGACAGGAAAGTTGAAAGAAAATCTGCAATGCATTTGTTATTTGTCCTTTTCTTAAAATCTCTTCACAGACTTCTGATTTTTGCCCATGTTCCTTTTGTTCTCAAATGGAATAATTTATTAACAGAGTTATCATTGAAACAAATGCAAACCCACTCTGGAGAAAAAAAAAAAAGAAAGAAAGAAAGAAAAAAAAAAGATGTTATAGCTTCAGTTGAGAAAAATCAGGTGTTACAAACCTTTCAGATTTTCATATTTATAGGCAACTATGTCCACATAATTTCCAAAGCTTTTTTTTGGAATCTTTTTAAGGAAGAAGAATTTGGGTAAAAGTAATTCTATGAAAGCAAATTCAATAGTTGCATAGAACTGTCAATATGAGAAAGATGACACAATGTGGAGCTTTGCATTAAATTTATTTTTACAATACAGGGGGAAATTTATTAATGGAAAAAAAATAGGCAGTTTGCTGTAGGCTCAAGCAGCATTAGCTATTCTTGCAGTATTGTGTGAGGAGTCAGCAGGAAAAATGCTTAGCTTTCTCTGGGAACAGTTTCAGACTTTTTCCAGTGCAGTGGCCTTATTCTGATCTCCTCTGACAGACCCTCTGCCTTTCGCAGATAGCTCTTCATCCATGGACAATCCTTGCTGGATCCCATCTCACTGAACACAACCTTCTTTTAGTCATTTTCTTCTGAGTGTTTGGAGGTGGTAGTTTGATTGTTTTCATCTCTGCACTGTTAAGTTTTTTTAACTCTATTTTTCAGCACAGATATGGATGCATAACATTTCATTATTATCTGGGCCACATGCCCGATGCTACTCAGTACATCCACAACCATATCATGACAGTGAGTCCCACCACCAGGGTGCCCATGCTAACATGGTTCAAAGCACCTCAGTGGTTGTGCTCTGAGATGAGAAGTCCAAGGATGCTTCATTGTCCCACCACCAAGTAATGGCAGAGGAGGTAGTGCTCCTTATAGGCATGGGGGGACAAACAGGGATACGTCTTTATACCAAACAAACATTGGCAAATATAGTGGAGCTGAGTGGTGTCCCAGTCTTGCTCTCAGCCTGCTTGTGCCAGGGACAAACTCAAAGTGTGACACCAGTTTGGAGTAGCAAGAAGGCATGTCTTCTAGGCAAATGAGGCAAATCCATTAATGAAAATCCAGCTTCTAACTTCAGGGATTCACCAGGCTCAGGAAGATCCTGTGCTGGGAGCTGGAGACTACGCATGGGTGAGCAAGTAGCTTCTGGAAAAACACAGATGGAAGAAGGAAAGTTACAGAATGTGAAAAAAAAAGGGACTGACCACTTGGGAGAAGCACAGAAGCATCATCAGACTATGCAGGGATGCAATGAGGAAGGTGAGGGCCAACTTGGAATTAAACCTGGCAAAGGATGTCAAGGACAATAAGAAGGGTTTCTACAAGCAAAGGGAAGACCAGGGAAAATGTGGGCCTGCTGCTGAATAACGTGGGATGCAGAAGAGGTGGAGTTAAAGAATACGTTCTTTGCTGTAGTCTTCTCTGCTCAGATTGGCCGTCAGGATCCCAAGACCCTAGAGGTAAGAGAGAGAGACAGAGAAAAGAAGACACTCCCTCAATCAAGGAGGATCAGGTTAGAGACCATTTAGGCAAACCTGATACCAACAAATCCATGGCCTCTGATGGGATGCACCCACAAGTGCTGAGGGAACTGGCAGATGTTATTGTAAAGCTGCTTTCCATCATTTTTGAAAGGTCATGAAAAACAGGAGAGGTGCCTGAGGACTGGAGGAAAGCCAACATCATGTCAGTCTTCAAAATTGTCAAGAAGGAGAACCGAGGAAACTACAGACCAGCCAGTCTCATGACCATCCCTAGAAAGGTGATGGAACAGCTCTTCCTGGATGCCATCTCTAAGCATGTAGAGGAAAATAAGGTTATCAGGAGTGGTCAACATGGATTCTCCAAAGGAAATCATGCTTGATCAAGCTGATAGCTTTCTATGATAGCATGACTGGCTGGGCAGATGAGGGGAGAGCAGTGGATGCCATCTACATTGACTTTATCAGGGCTCTTGCCACTGTCTCCCATAATATCCTCATCGATAAGGTTAGGAAGTGTGGGTTAGATGAGTGGACAGTGAAATGGAATGAGAACTGGCTGAATGGCAGAGCTCAGAGGGTTGTGATCAGTGGTGTAGAGTCTAGCTGGAGGTTTGTGACTAGTGCTTACTAGTCACAATAAACAAAAAAACCACATAACAACAACAATTGGTTGCACTGGGGCAAGTAATCTGAAATCTCTTTCCATTCCAACACGTAATGCAGTCCCAGAACATCAGCATATGGCAGCATGAAACATTTTGGTTTTCACTGAACTGGATGAACTGCGAATATGGGACCTCTCTTTACTCAGATACTTCCCAGAGCTTTTGATTCTTATCTTACATCAGATCATCACAGAAGCTACCCTGAGATGTCCACAAGGAACAGAACCAGCTGGAGCAGTACAGAGCACAAAGGCACAAGAATTCCCTCTTGGGCTGCCAATGGAGCTTCAACAAGACCAATACAATCCCACTTGGTGGTATCTGGAGATGCTAAAGCAGCCAGAAAGGAATGTTTTCTTCATTAGGGAAAAAGGGAAAACAATGCAACCACTCATTTGCACATTCAGTGGGAACATTATTTCTAACTGAAAAACATATACATGTGCCATAAAAGAGTTATGACCAAAAGCATATGAAGACAGCAAGCATGATGTGATGTTCTCCTAGTAGCTTCCCAAGCCAGAGACTGTTGTTGTATAGTCTTCAGTGGACCCCTCTCCCATGACTTCACTCAGTAGTTTTATGAGAATTTTCTGTGACAAAGAATTCCATGGTTGTGAGCCTTTTGGAGAGATATATTTTCCTTTTGGTCTGAGCCACTATTAGATTGCAAGCCCTCTAATCCTGGGACCAGGAGAAAGAGTTTTCTCTTCTCTTTCCTGCATGCCATTTATAGCTTCATAAACCTTTGTGTACTTTCCAGGTTTTCAACTATGAAGAAGCCAAGCTAGTAGAAGCCATTCCTTATCTCATGTATTCTACCACCTACTGTACCTTTCCATCTTTGACTGTAACACCTGTAAGATTTGGGCAAACATCAGTGGCATGCAATTTAACAAAAATAAATCACAGAATCACAGAATTGTTATGGTTGGAAAGGACCTTTGAGATCACCAAGTCCAACCATACACAAAAACACAACCCACTCCCTACAAATTCGGCCACTAGAGCATGCCATGAAGTGCCACATCTACACATTTCTTAAATACCTCCAGGGATGGTGACTC
>VXBW01001192.1:158448-183062 GCA_013400375.1 Thinocorus orbignyianus
ATTCAGGTGCCTCAACCACCTCCCTGGGTAGCCTATTCCAATACTTGACAACCCTTTCAGTAAAGAAACATTTCCTAATATCTAACCTGAACTTCCCTTGCCGTAACTTGAAGCCTTTACCCCTTGTCCTATCATCTGCAACTTGGGAGAAGAGACCAACCCCCGCCTCTCTACAGCCTCCTTTCAGGTAGATGTAGAGAGCAATAAGGTCTCCCCTCAGTCTCCTCTTCCTCAGACTGAACAACCCCAGCTCCCTCAGCTGGGTTCATCACTAAACAAATATATCAAGTGAGATACAATTGGCAGGTTCCAGGCAAGAAAAATAAGATGGGTTCATGATTATATGTCCTTATCAGGGTTTCCCAAATAGGTGAATGAAATTGTTTATTCTCTATACCCACTAGCTTTCTTAGATCGTCACATCATGTGATTTCACTGGAAGCCCTGCTGTCCAAAAGCACACATTTCTCTTACAACCTCATCCTTTTCTGTTTGACAGGTGTGCTTTCTGCTGCTCTTTCATGACCTTGTCCCCCACAGGGAGATAAAAATCAATACTACTGACCCTCCAGAGTAGCACAAACACATTACTGAGTGTTACAGGCTTAGGGGTTGTATTACAAGCAAAGGCTATGAACAGTGCTCTTCCACCCAAAAGGCAGCAGGTTGGCACCCCACTGAATTCCCAAAAATGCGTGTCCCCCTGCATTTCCTGCAACAGTGACTCAGAGTGAAGCTGGTGAAGAACAAACCTGCCTAATCCCCTACTTCGTGGCCTTAAGAGATTGGGTAAAAAAAAACTCGACTGGAGCATGTGAACACAAAAATACACAACAGAGAAGCAACACATTAAACCAAGGTGGAAACAAAAAGGATCATGAACAGCTACACGAGGAGGGATGCTACTGAAATACATCCTGATTTCTTTCAATGGCTCTGACAGCTGTGCTTCATAAAACCCCATGAAACCAAGTCCTGCAGTCCCTGTTTAGCATTTGTGGAAGCAAACTTCCCATTGACGTCAAAGACCACGTTACCTCATAAAGGACTGCAGGGCTACTTGCAGAGACACCACTCATTATTCACTGGGATTGCAAGCTTTCTGTAGGACTAACACATCTTCATTCTCCCCTTGTGCTTTTCTGTGGAAATTAAGAAGAGGCTCTGGTGATAGAAGCCCAATACCAAATCAGTGCAGAAGTCAGTCAGACGCACACTGCTATGCTAGAATACACAGACACACAAACACTGCTTGCTCTGTGAGGTTGGGATAATATAACTAATTTCCAGCTACTGTGCTAGTTTCTCTCTCATATGCAATAAGGTTTCCTGCAGATTCAGTAAACTAGCCTAACGTGAGCAGCAGGTTCTGCTCACAATACGAGTCCAAGTCAGTGTGGGATTACTACAGTGGCTGCAGGTTGCGGGTTTCTGTTCTTTTCTCTCTGCCAGCTGAGAAGGGTGGATGAAGGGGTTGTGCACATGCTCTCTAGCTGCCACAGTTTACAGCTAACATCGAGAAAGAGGTACTGACAGGGTACCTGCAGGAGGCATGCCTTCCATGCAGCATCTTTCCTCTGGGGTGAAACTGCTGCCAGAGAAGAGAGGCACAAAGCAAGGGAAGAAATAACCTTGGACCAGATGAAAATATGAAGCTTGGTGCTAGAGAATTTTTGCATACCAGACTCAGTGAATTAGTTGTAAGCAGAGTATTCCAAGAGGCCATGTGAGCAAGAAATTTCAAGCACTAGATCAAGTGCTCAATCAAATAAACAAAGACTATATGAAAATGGACTTATGTATCCAGTTTGACATGTTAACAGGGCTAACACAATATTCAAGAATAACTTACACTGCAGGCCAAAAATGGAAATGGGATCAGAGTTAAGTGTAAGCAAAAAGAGACTGCAATTTTTCCGTAATATTTGGCCAGACCTTTATACAGTAATCTGTCTCTTAGCAAGCAAATGGACTTTAAAAAAAAAAAAAAAAATTAAAAAAATTATTACTGAATATAAGCAAGAACGACAGAATTCAGCCTGAAATTCTACTTATCAGAGATAGGAAGTGCATTTTACATCACAGTCCTGGTTTAATATTCCAGCATTTTTGTCACAAACTACTCAGCAGAAGTTACCAAGACATGTAGGTGAGGATTAATTGGATCTTTCATTTAGATTTACAGCTTACAACTTGCTCTTACTGCTGACTAGAATTTGATTCATATAGCTGGATTCAACCCACTGTATCCAGAGACAGCATCCATCTTGGTTTGGCAATTTAGGTCAGTTTTCCTTTAGAAGTTTTGCACTGTTATTTTCCTGTATTCACCAGTATGTGAGAAGGAAGGAAGTGCTCTACACCACAGGGCCCTGGTGGACCCTGGAGTCCAGTGCTGCAGTTCAAGACATTAATCCACTACCATCCCCTCTACATGATTTGGCATTTCTGGGGAAGTACAGACCTAGTGAAAATGTTCTGCAGACAACTCCTTTTCCGTACTTCATATTCTTTGACTCATCTGTACTTTGTGATGGTGACATGCACAGCACAAATCCGTATAGAGTGACAAGGCGTAGCGACTGCATTCATAAACTGGACTAAAGTACGTACCACCACATTCTCTAATAATTATTAACGAACCACAAAAATAAAAGCAAAGCTGACTTCTCCTTCACCATTTTAAAAGAGCCCTTCTATAACTGCAGCAACTGTACCTTCTTCTGGAAATGCAGGGGCTAATACATGTGGCTCTGCCAGGGTCTGTGTAAGGAAAGCATCTCTTCACACAGCAGCAAATTTCAGCTCTTCCCTGCAAACTCTCTAATCTGAAAGGTAGTTCCACTGGCTATTTCACAGCTGGGCCTGATTGCGAGTTGTATTGCCGGTTACACTGCTGATCCCATGCCCACTAATATTCTTTCCTTCTGCTTCAAGAGAACTAAAACTTGGCAGATTACAAGTTTCACTGGAGTATTTCAATGATTTTCCTTGCTGGCCCTCAAAATCCATTTTCTTTGAACAGCCTTTGCCAATGGCTGAAAATAATTGGTCTAACTCTTTTATCTTTGCAGCAGCCTTTTACGCATGAGTGAACATGGCTGCCTTGTCTTTCTCCCCTGACTGAGCACATCTGACTGTCCAAGCTCTTCCCTTATTTCACAAACTCCTCTCATTTTCACAGCCGCCCTGTGAAGGACCTCCAGTTTGCTCCTCTCTACAATGAATAGGGAATCTGAGAATTGCATTAAGAGTTTCCCCATGGCATATTTACTTGTTCCACTCTTTGCTCTTCTCTCAGTGCTTCCTGAGTTTCCTTTCACCTTCTGGGCAGTGATCGCATGGTTCTCCCCCAGTTCTTCTTCTGCAGATACATTCACTGGTGCAGATTCTTATGACAGCCTTGTCTTTCAAACCAGTCCCTCACCTGGTCTCTTCCCATTTCCTGGGCCTGATCTGAAGAATACTGCTAGCTGCCTCCCCCTTCTGCAAGACTCAGTCTGCTTTTGCACACAGAGCAAGGAATCATCAAACACAGGCCAGGAGTTGAAGAGGGTAATTTCTACCATTGTCTAACAGCCTCTGAATTGAAAAAGACTGAACACTATATGCAGCTTAGAGTCCAGGTCAACCACCAAGTGCTCTGCCATTACTGACCCTCTAGCACCAGGTCCAGATTCACTCCTCTTTCTGACAGCTCCTGAGTACCTTCATGAACCTGAAAAAGCAAACCTAACAAGCAACTTATTCTGAATACAAATGGGTGGACAAGCACTGATCACAAGTAACTTCTATTTCCACACATAGCAAGTCATACTTCCAGCACCTTAAATACTACTCTAGGTGCCTGTCACTCTCATTGTCATGTCTCCTAGCCAAACTGCCTGACAATCCCCACATCATCCCCTCTCTGCATCCCCAACTCCCCTCAGTACAGTTTTTTTTCCTCTTTTTATCACATACCTTGTTCACCTTTTACTTCCTAATCCCACTCAGATTCTCACTAGGAAACAAAATCTGAGTTGGAAAAGGCCACAGTACATCACTCTTGCAGATTCCTTTCCCTGCTTAGCACCCATCTATGCCGTGCTGGACCATAATACTTTTGACATAGGCATAGGGCCCAGGCAAAAAGGAGAAATTGGATCACAGGAAAAAATCCTGGAATTATTCCTCCATATTTGCACTAGCCTCAAAGCAGACAGCATTCCCCCTGCAAGTTGAGCACACATCAATCAGAGGTCTGACTGATCACATCACATCAGTGTGAATCGGTCACACTTGATGACTGCTTTCAGTCACTGATACATGATGAAAAGAAGTGAGCTTCACAGGGCCACTAGTATATCCTTTTACCAAAAGGGAAACAAAATCAAAAATGTTCTTGGGGAATGCCTGCTTTGCTCCACAGAGTCACTTGTCTGCCCCAGCTTTTAAGGAGAAGCAGTTCTGGAGAGGAGACATCCCCATTCTGCACATCATCACTACTGTGTCAGGAAGGCTCTTGCAGGGTCCTGCACCCAGGACGTGGCAACCTCAGGCACAAATACAGGCTGGGCAGAGAATGGCTGGAGAGCAGCCCTGAGGAGAAGGACTTGGGAGTGCTCATGGATGAGAACCTCAACATGAGCTGGCAGTGCACGCTGGCAGCCCAGAAAGCCAACCATATTCTGGGCTGCATCAGGGGAAGCGTGGCCAGCAGGTCACAGGAGGTGATTCTCCCCCTCTACTCTGCACTCGTGAGACCCCACCTGGAGTACTGTGTCTAGGTCTGGAGTCCTCAAAATAGAAAGAACATGGATATGTTGGAACAGGTCCAGAGAAGAGCCACAAAGATGATTAGAGGGATAGAGCACCTCTCTTATGAAGACAGGCTGAGAGAGCTGGGAGAAGAGAAGACTCCACGGAGACCTTATTGCAGCCTTTCAGTATCTCTAGGGAGCCTACAGGAGAGCTGGAGAGGGACTCCTTTTCTGGAAGTGTAGTGATAGGACAAGGCGTAATAGTTTTAAATTGAAACAGGAGAGATTTAGATTAGCTATTAGGAAGAAATTCTTTCCTTTGGGAGTGGTGAGGCACTGGAACAGGTTGCCCAGGAAAGTTGTGGGTTCCCCATCCCTGGAAGTGCTTAAGGCCAGGCTGGATGGGGCTTTGAGCAACCTGCTCTAGTGGGAGGTGTCCCTGCCCATGGCAGGGGGGTTGGAACTCGATGATCTTGAAGGTCCCTTCCAATTCTAACTATTCTATGAACACAGAGGGAGCAAGTGTGAGGTTTTGACAGTTGTGTGACTGCGGGATTTCATCTAAAGGAAATAATGGCACATCTGTAGAGCCTGTTAATGCTAAATACTTACAAATGGGCACAGTGTGAGACAAACAACAGGGGAAAAGATGCTATCTCTTTTATAAACTCCATCTCCACTGCTTGAGTTCACTGGAGGGGAAGCAGCACATAGAACAACAGCTATTTAATAAACTACCATACAGAGATCTCCCCACCAGGGAACAGAAGAAGGGAAGATCCACAGGCAACAGATATTAGTTCTGTTCTTTGCTCATAGCAAAGGTCTGATGCTGCGCTGATGCTGATGGACACACAAAGAGGACCGAAGCAGATGCCCTGCTGCAGGAACAAACACAGGTCTCAAGAGCTGCAGCCAAGTAAAAGCATCAGAAACCCAATAGCCACCCTATCACCTTTTTGAAATGTAAAAAATAAAATACACAAGCAGCTTCTGTTTGCCCTGTGGAGCTCATATGCTCCTCTGCAGGAAAACTATGCACTTTCCTCACCCATATGCAGATGCTGCATCTCCAGCTGTCTCTGTACTGCTGGTTTGCGTTAGCAGGATGGGCACAATATACCAACTAATGGGTGACTAGCATCCAAGTTAGTCACAATATTTTTGCTGGCTCAGTAACTGTGCCACCTTCATCCCTGCCACAGGCTACTGACTTTTTCCCTGGTAATGCCATGACTTGTTTCCTTCATTCCCTATCCTACTCCCCCAAAATTACCCTGACAGAAACATTCCATCTCTGCATCTCCCATAGCACCAACCCAGGGAGAATGGTAGGTATCTGCCAGGTGCAGAACACCAACAGAGGAAGCCGTTCACTTCCTGAGACAGCCTCAAGAGAGCTGGGAACATGCAGACCTCCACTCTCGCAGAAGTATCTGTTGTCATCCACAAGCATTTTGTGGTTGGGAAATCCAGACTCAGAGTTTTACAGGCACTAGAGTTCTGCTCGGTCCAGCTGAAGACATGGGGAACAAGACCACTGCAAGCTCCTCCTTCTTCCAGTGGCCAAAGCTGTGGGGACTCTTCTCCAGCATAAAAATGCATATCAGAAAGGCTGCTTTAAACTTTGCAAGGAAGATTTCCAGAGTGAAGCCCCAGGTTAGGTCTCTTGTTGAACACACACACCTCTCTAAAACCAGGTGCACTTCAGCATTCAGGGAGTCCCACCTGGAAGCCCACTAGTGCTGCTTTCTCTTAACCTCTGGCCATGGTCTTGTTCAGGTACTCCCCATATGAACAGGCTTTGCTAAATCTTTTTACCTTCTGCCCATGCACACAGCATGTAATGACATACCATACCAATACCAAATGCCACCAAAGTAAATTAACACAATAAATGTAATGAAAGGGCTATTTTAAACACTTCTATTAGGGTGCATTATGCTAATCTTGAACCTTCCTTTTTGAAACCTTTTTTCCTTTCCCCAACTTCAAGTGCATAGTGTCCCTGACACAGCCACAGGAGAAATTATTTGACTTCTGCAGACTGCATTACTAATGAGAAAATGGTTTGGTTTTATTGCAACTTGATGTATATAAATATTCACAGCAGGATAAAACTCTTGAGAAAAAGACTTGTGTTCAAAATGTCCTGGGACACAGCAGGGGAGCAACAACCAAATTAATTCATAAAAAACTTGATATTTGGAAAACATTTTTATGAGAAGGCATCTCTAGTAATAATTTCAGTGTAATAAACCCCCCATATTTTAAAAAACAAAATCACAGACCATTCCTATTTTTCTTCTGAGGGAGTTACGGCACAGAAAAAATACAAGCATGTGTGAAGCTCCTTCCAAACACAGAAGGATGGCTCCTGTGGTCAGAATGTTGCACTTTAAGAGCATAGGTTAGGGAAGGAAAACAAGAAAGAGGAAATGTTCTGAACATCCAGTATCCCAAATCAAATAAGTGCATCCAGAGGCCTGGCAGGTAGGTTCAGGGATACTGAATCAGGTTTAGGAATTTTCATGGAAAAAGACGCAGAGGTGACTCTGAGGAAGCAGACAGAGAGCAGAAGTAAGGACAGGTAGCCTGGGAGGAATACAGAGAAATTGTCTGAGCAGCCAGGGATCAGATTAGGAAAGCAAAAACCCTGATAGAATTAAATCTGTCTAGGGACATGAAGGGCAACAAGAAGAGATTATACAGGTATGTCCATGTCAAAAGGAAGACTATGAATGGCCCTATCCAGAAGGAAATAGGATACTGGGTCCCCCATGATATGGAGAAGGCTGGAGTCTTCACCGGCAAGGACTCTAATCACACAGCCCAAGTTGCAGAAGGCAAAGGCAGGAGCAAGGAGGGAGAGTGACTACCCACCGTAGGAGACCCTCCCAGGCTTAAGACCATCTAAGGAACTTGAAGGCGTACAAGTCCGTGGGACCTGATTGAATACTTCTGCAGGTCCTGAAGGAACTGGCAGATGAAGTCACTAAGCCACTATCCATCATATTTGAGAAGTCATGGCAGTCTGGTGATGTCCTCCTGACTGGCAAAGGGGAAATATAACCCCCATTTTCAAAAAGGGAAAAAAAGAAGCCCAGTCTTCCTTACTCAGCCTCTGTTCCAGGCTGAATTCCCCTGGAAACAATGTTAAGGCACATGGGAAACAACTAAGTGATTGGTGACAGGCAACACGGTTTCACTAGGACCAAAATTGTGCCTGAGAGATTTGGCAACCTTCTACAATGGTGTTAACAGCATTGGTTAATATGGGAAGAGCAACTGACATCATCTACCTGGATGTGTGCAAAGCATTCAAAACTGTCCTTCACGACATCCTTGTCTCTAAGTTGGACACACGTGGATTTGGCAGATGAACCGTTTGGTGGCTAAGGAATTAGCTGGATGGTTTCACTCAAAGAGTTGTAGTAGATGTCCCAATGCCCAAGTGGTGACTAGTGACAAGTGGCATTTGTCAGGGGTTGGTAGTGGGACTGTTTAACATTTTTGTTTGCACAACAGACAGTGGGACTGAGTGAACCCTCAGTAAGTTTGCTGATGACATCAAGCTGAATGGTACAGCCAACATGCTCGAGGGAATCACAGAATCATCATTGTTGGAAAGGACCTCTGAGATCACTGAGTCCAACCATACACACACAAAACCCCCCTATAATCTCAGCCACTAGAGAATGCCATGAAGTACCACAACTACATGTTTCTTAAATATCTCCAGGGACGGTTACTCAACCATCTCCCTGACCAAGCTGATCACTCTTTCAGTAAAGTAATTCTTCCTGGTATCTAATCTAAACCTTCCCTGCCACAACTTCAGACTNGAAAGAGTTGGTGCTGTTCAGCCTAGTGAAGAGAAGGCTCTCAGGAGACCTTATAACAGTCTAACAACTCTATAACAGTACCTAAAGAGAACCTACATGAGAGTCGGGGAGGGACTCTTTATAAGGGAGTGTAGCAATAGGACGAGGGGTAATGGTTTTAAACTGAAAGAGGGTAGTTTTAGCATAGATATTAGGAATAAATTTTTTACTCAGGGTGGTGAGACACTGGTACAGCTTGTCCAGAGAGGTGGTAGACGCCCCATCCCTAGGGCTTTGAGCAACCTATTCTAGTGGGAGGTGTACCTGTCCCTAACAGAGAGCTTGGAACTAGTTGATCTTTGGGGTCCCTTAGGAATCTAATCATTCTATGATTCTATGAACTGACAAAACAGACCCAGAAACCTGTGAAACAGACCATGGCATGACGTCAAGTAAAGGATAAACAAGAAAAGGCAGAGATATGTACAGCTTTAGTTCTGTATGACAGCAAAGATAAGACCTACATCATCAGGGTTCTGACTACTGAAATCTATAAGATCTACCCCAGACTATTTCAATACACTCCAGATCTGAGCACTAGTCCCTGACTTCTTTTTTTTTTCCATATTTTTTGTAACTTTTAGAAAGTGGGAATTATGCCATGCACAAATTAGCAGTTTTCCCCCTGACATTTGGATGCACAAGCAATATGGCTGTGTTCATAGAGCACTCTGCACCACTGCAGTCCCTAAAAGCTTCAGAGGGATTTTGATACCCTCTCACAGGATGCAGCAAAGTGATGGGCTTGGCAAACAGAGTGTGCATGGCGTTTAGCTAGTCTAAAAATGTACAGAAATGCACTTGAACAAAAATAGTTCAAACTTTTACATAAGCTGATGGACTGCAAGTGAACTTTTATGTTACACCAAGCGAAAGGCCTCTGAGTCACTACACGTAACTCAACACAATCAGATGACCTGAAGTAGGTGAAGCAGCTACGGAACGCACATGTGCTACAAACCATGCCACTGAAATGATTCGATGCAACCAAGTATTTTCTTGTACGTGTAGCAAACAACAGTCTGGGGTCAATGCTTGGAGGCAGTTGCCCATAGAGCTTCTCCCTTCATAGACCAATGTAGAACTTTCCCAGGAGAACCTGGAGCAGCAATTAGCTTTTGTCACAGCTTAGCTTTTTAGCTTTTAACATGGAGAGACAATGTACTGAAAATTGCAGTAAGATGCAGGCTCAGAAACCACTACTCCAAACGCTGTTGCTTCTAGCCTGCCTTCAAAAACGGGGTAAGGAGTTGGGGGAGGAAGGGATCACACTTTTTCCTCCTTTTCTGAAAGCCTACATACAATGGGAAAGGAGTGAGGCTGTGAAAATGCAAAACACTTTAAGGGAGCCCTGCTCTGAAATCTAACAGTTGCTCAGGTATAAATTTTCTGCTGCTCTACAGTACCCTGTCCCCCAAGTCTACATGACATGGCAGATGAAATGAATGGGTAAGGAGCAATGAGGGGTCATGTACTGGAGACACGTCCATTCATCAGGACAGCTTTTCAAGTGCAAAGCTATAAGGTGTCATTACCAGCACAGGGAGCCATGGGAGAGACACTCTTTAATAACAGCACAGCACAGACAGCTCCCTTTCCTTCCCCATCCTGTACCAGGCACAACTTGCCATGTTTTTTGTTGTCTACAACACAGAGCTGTCCAAGCCATGCCAAAGGCTGAAGTGTCACGAAGGAGGGAGTTGCAGGTGAGCTAGAAAGACAGCAAGAAGTAGTAGTCAAACACCCAAGTCTTGTGCAGACCATGATGCACAACAGATGTGAGCAACATATTCCAGAAATGGCACTGAAGAGCAGTTCCTGAGCTTGCCCATGCAGTTGTGCCTTTAACGTGCAGTTTAGCAGTCTACCTGTGCAATTTGTTTTCTCTGCCCCTTTTGACAGTTGAAATGCTTTTAACACTGTCTCTGTTTGTGTTCTTTTTTTAAACAAAAAAGTTTTGCTGCCAGACATGACTAAGGGTAACCCAACGGACCCCTCCAATTTGCAAGACACAAACATCCCTCCAATTTATTTTATTTGCTTGTTTCCCTCTTGCTGAGTGGTGAATCTGTGAAAGACACAGACTGCACAATTTCCATTATCTCCAATTTAAATCTAGCAAGTATTTCAGGAACTTTGCTTTTTCATACTCTTTGCCTAAGCTATTAGACATTTGTAGCTACACACACCTCAGTAAATAGAGGACATTTCAAGTCCTGCACAAGAGGCAAGGTCTTGTGCTCTCCTTCCCAGTTTCCAAAAGGTGCTATGTCAAGCACCAAGTGAAGATTCCCCAGTGGTGGGCCAACCCAGAGGCCTGAGGATGCCTGTGGTCAAAATAATTCCTCTTCCACTCACACCATACCCACAGCAGAGAGGGGACTTCACATTCCCTGAAATATCAAACACCAGCTATTACCAAAAGTACAGCATAGAATCAAAGAATCACAGAATGGTTAGAGTTGGAAGGGACCTTAAAGATCATCGAGTTCCAAGCACCCTGCCATGGGCAGGGACAACTCCCACTAGAGCAGGTTGCTCAAAGCCCCATCCAGCCTGGCCTTAAACACTTCCAGGGATGGGGCAGCCACAGCTTCTCTGGGTAACCTGTTCCAGTGCCTCACCAACCTCACAGGAAAGAATTTCTTCTTAATATCTAATCTAAATCTCCCCTCTTCCAATTTAAAACCATTACCCCTTGTCCTGTCACTACACTTCCTGACAAAGAGTCCCTCTCCAGCTCTCCTGTAGGCTCCCTTCAGATACTGAAAGGCTGCTATCAGGTCTTCCTCAAGCCTTCTTTTCTCCAGGCTGCACAGCCCCTGCTCTCTCAGCCTGTCTTCATAGGAGAGGTGCTCTATCCCTCTAACCATCTTTGTGGCTCTCCTTTGGACCTGTTCCAACAGTTTGATGTCCTTTCTATGTTGAGGACTCCAGAGCTGGACACAGTACTCCAGGTGGGGTCTCACAAGCGTAGAGTAGAGAGCAGCAGTCCTGCAACCTGCTGGCCACACTTCCCCTGATCAGCCCAGAATGTGGTTGGCTTTCTGGGCTGCCAATGCACACTGTCAGCTGACATTATGCTCCTTACCCATGAGCACTCCCAAGTCCTTCTCCTCAGGGCTGCTCTCCAGACATTCTCCACCCAACCTGTATTTGTGCCTGGGATTGCCAAGCCCCAGGTGCAGGACCCTGGTCTTGTCTTGGTTGAACTTCATGAGGTTTGCACCAGCCCACTTCTCAAGCTTGTCTAGGTCCCTCTGGATGGTTTCACTTCCCTCCGGCGTGTCAACCATGCCACACAGCTTGGTGTCATTAGCAAACCTGCTGAGGGTACACTCTATCCCACTGTCCATGTCTCCAACAAAGACGTTTTGGCATTTTGTTTGGCACAGCAGTGTGCCAACCTCTCAGAAAACCACTTCCTGTAATGTCATTCCCATAACCTGTCAAGCTATGTGCTCTCCACTCAGCTAGAAAGTTTGAACTTAAACCTGTGAATGCTAATCTTGCCAGCAGATAATGACAACAGGCTACTTATTTCTTCAATATGACAGTCTTTGCCACCTATAATACACATCCCAGTGCATCTTTGAGCCATTTCTCTAAAACAGATGGAGATTTGAGCAGACTGACATCAACACATCTTATGATATTCAGCATGTCTTTCAGTCTGTGAGCTATGCCAAGGACAAGGTCAGCATGGAAACTGACCCCCCTTCCCACCATTGCATGGACTCTGTCAGGTTGGACAAAGGCATACCAACTGCTATGACAAGAGCCCCAAAATTTCCACAAGCTGTTTATAAATGGCTCTAAATTCTATTCCTTTAAAATCCATGAACACAGTCTCCTACCTGCCCTCACAAACACATACCCACACCCACACAGAGGCTAATTCTGCCTATTTGTTCTTTCAGCATTTTTGAAAAACAGTTGCAGGAGATAACACTACTGTTAGCATCGCCAAATGACAGGATTTTCTGACTTTCAGCACCGGTTCTTGCAGACATCAAGGTTTCACACAGCCCTGACTTCAAGAAGAACACAGATTCAGGAAGAATAGGCCAGTACCAAGGTTATTTGAAAATTCCACATTACAAAATCAATACTCAACACATTGGATTTCCTAGTGAGTCTTCAGAGAAAAGTGTCTGACATTTGAGTAGTCCTGGGTCAAAATTAATTGCACATAACTTCTCATCTGCATTCACTGCCACGTGTCTGCAATTAAATTATAAAAATCGAATGAAATCTCTAAGCTTCATAGCTAAATCTGCATGCTAAGCTAATTAACACTGTAATGGAAACCATATGAAAACTAAGGCCTGTCTGATCCAAGGCCCACTAAAATCAGTGACAGCTTGATTATAACCTGGAGCAAATTAATACCCATGCAGCCTTGAAAAACTGGGGAGTGATGAACTGTTTCATAGACGTTTAGAAACTTCTTAGCATGGAGGTCAACGGAGAGACCCTTCTGTGCCAGTGTCAGCATTTCTGCTCTCTACCATGTGTATGCTTTCTGCTTTTCATGAATTGGACATAGAGTAGACCTTCCAATATACACTAGGGGTCTTGCTGGTTCAGGCTGTTCTTTAGCAGACAACATGCTAAGATATGTGTTATCCAGCATCTAGAGGACCAAGAGCCCCTTCAAATGGTAGGCTGTGCTGGAAGGGAAGATGGCAATTTTCCTTCATTGGAGATGTGGGGTGCTGGGCACCAGCAGGTGCCACAGTATGCTCCTCACCCACAAACTGCATTAACACCTTTCTCTTATGGCCAAACTGCATTTGTCTTTCAACCAATCACCTGTTTTATATAATTTCTTAATGCATGACACTTCAGAGCACTGTCAACATGAACAATAGCAACAACAAAATTAATACTAAAAGGGAAAAGTAGGGAGAAGTAGACTTTAAAAAGAGTAAAAGGCAAAAGTTTGGGTTAGTGTTTAAGTAAGCAAGATGAAGTGTTATTCACCATACTCATCAAAGGCATTTAGGCCTCTGTCAAACATGGCATGTCCTCACCTAACTAGCTTTGGCAAGTTAAGGTTTTTGTAAATTGGGTACCAAGATGCCATTGTGATCAGCAGCTCCCCAGAAATGTCATGTGAAGAGAACCAAAGACATACTAAGAGCATCCTGCACTGAGACAGAAAGAGTCCTCCAAGCTGCAAGTTAATTACACAGACAACTGAACAACAAATAATTGGATTCAAAGGCACAGCACTGAAATGAAAAAGGGAACACCTGGAATATGAATGGGTTGATATAAAGGAATACGAAGAAATATGAACCTTCAAATGTGGGTTTGTTAATCACAAAAACTTTTAAAGCCAGCTTCAGACTATGGCAGGAGAAGTGTTGTAAAGCTTAATATGGTTAATTGGAGTTAATTATAACTAATTATGTATGTGCCATATTGCAGAGTTATCTCAAAGCAAGTATGTTTAATAGCTACAAACAGCACATATAATGTGGAGCACTATGACGAAGATTTAAAGAAAAATCACATTAGATATGCATGAAAGCAAAACTGGACAGTGTGAACTGCTCACACCATCCCCCTGAGAGCACCTGCAAGGGACTGCACTGGGCTCTCTTCTCCCCCGACACTCACTCATTGAAAGATACCCACCACCTTCCTCCTTCCAGCCATGTCCCACAGAGAACACATGGGCCCAACCACCCAGCTGTCCCCCACAGGCAAAAACTCTCTTCACCATCAGGGATCTGCAGTCCTCACAGGGCAGCAGAAAATATACCCACTGGTGAGATCAAGTGGGCAAAGAGATGAAGAAACACTGTCCTGTATCTGTCAGGAAGTTGGTCCTGCTCATCCAAGGGAGAGACGTGGCTGATGACCACAGGTCAAATCAGGTCCAGACACCTCACAAAACCACTGCCTGACATTCTGCATCAGGAAAATTATGTACTTGAGCACAGCCACCTGCCCGGCGACTGGGAAGCTGTTTCAGGCTCAGAGAAGGCAGTGGTTGTTAGGGAGGGCCTAAGAGAAGAGAAAAATTAAAAACCAAACCCATTACCCAAAGCCATTTTTTTTTTCCTAAGCAGTAAAAGTGGGACACAGAATAGCATTTAGCATTCTGATTTAGCATGAGCTTTGTCAGGAAAAAGGGGAGTCAAGCCCACACCCCTCAGTAAAGGGTCAAATAAAACTGAGCCTTTTCAGGATTTTCAGCCCACATTGATGTGGTCTGGGAGCTTGTTTGAGATAAATTAGCTCAGCACCTCCTCAAGAAGCTGTTAAGGGCTGGAGGATAGTTTAGAGCCCCTTACAGCAGTTTGTATCGACGCAGTAGCAACATCTCCTATGTTTAAGTGTTCAACCACCTATGCCTCCAATAGAAAATGGATTTCATGCTGGGTTTCATGCACTTAAAACCATTCCTTCTTCTCTAAGCATAGAGAGTGTACATGACAGACTCGTATCAGTTGGTCTTCCCTGTCTGTCAGTTCCAAGACTGCAGCTGGGTTTTCTCCTGCACAAGAAATACGAATTATCTGTACAGCATTCCATTTTTGAAAGTTGCAACTTTATCCAGGATTACTGCCATCTGAGAAGACCACTAACTACCGAATTAGAGCAAGGATGGTTCACTTAAAACACAGATCCATGTTGAAAAATAGTAGGATTAGATCTAGAGAAAGAACTGAAATCCAAGTACACTGTGATATTGCCTAACCAGTTTCTATTTATCTTTATGAGCTTCTTTCCCCATTCTAGTGGAAAGTTTAATATCAGAAAGTTTAATATAGAGGTTGCCCAGAGAAGTGGTGGAGTCTCCACGTCTGGAGACATTTGAAACCCATCTGAACAAGTTTCTGTGCAACCTGCTCTAGGAGTATCTGCTTTGGCAGGGGGGTTGGACTAGATGACCTCCAGAGGTCCCTTCCAACCCCATATCATTCTGTGATTACATGATCACAGAATGATCTCACTATCTCACTAACATAAACAGCTTGAACATCCTTAAAGTAATAAGAATTAGCTAATCCAAATCTTTCTAAGGGTTGACAGCACATAGCTACAAAGCTTTTGCCATAAATATTGATAACCTGAGCTCTAGCACAAGACAGCCAGTAATAACACGCCAGAGTTACTACAAAATAGAAAAAAGAAAAAAAAAAGTAAAAAAAGAAAAGTCTGGAGTTATGACAGTGATGGGAAGACCTGAACAATTGTAGACATCAACAGCAGATGAGAAAGATAAGATGAGGCATTGCTGAGCATCCTTTATAGCCTTCTTGGGAAAAAAAATAAAAATAAAAATCCCTGAGAAAAGCACCTCAAGTTCCAGTGGGAATATATAGCCATAGCAGAATAAAAGAAAGGAAAGGAGAAGACACACGGAGACATACAGAACAAGACAGAACTTTACTTCTGATCAATGAAAAAGGCAAAAAAGACAGAGGGAAAAAAAAGACTTTTGCTAGAGAAATGAGATACTCCCACTAGTGTTGAAGTACCCAGGTAATAAGGAGGAGAATTAAGCAGGCCAAGGAGATGGGATGGTCAGGAAGAAAGGAGCAGCAAGACTAACAGAAGAAAGAAAAAGAGAGGCTGCATAAAGGAAAAAGCAATATAGAAAAGACAGAAGAATGATAAGGGAGAGAACTGGAAATCCACCCCTAAACCAGCAAATGAGGGGCAGACTTCCCTAACAGAGGAGTCTCTTAGGAAAAAAAAAAAAAAAAAAAAAAAAAAAACAAACAAAAAAAAAAAAAAAAAACCACGCAACCAGTAAACAACAACAACAACAAAAAAATAATCCCAAGAGCACTGGCAGCCAGCCAGCAGCACCCCATGATGCACAGAAGAGGGTGAAATGAAGCACATGGAAGCAGAAAAGCAAGAATAGAACACAACATTGCACAAAAGATTAACAAGAAAAAGAGCTTGCCCATGATGTAAATAGGAAGACAAGGAAATAAAATCTTAGAAGTGTTAGGTAGAGTAAGCAAAAGAGAGAAAATAAAAATAAAAATAAAATTTAAAAGTCTTTGGAGCATCCTGCACGAATGCCCTGCCAGACTTTCCACAGAGATGGTACCAAGTCTAGAGCTAAGGTAGGGCAGCCCATGGAATCACTCAATGTGCTATCTCACTCAAAATGGAGCCTAAACTCTCAAAGCTTCACAGACTCAAAATGAAATAAATGGACAACTCCAAACTAGTGTTACAAGAGGGCCAGCAGATACAAACACGGAGGGTGGGGTTAATCATCATATAACAAAAATTTGGAATATGGCAGAGAAAAACAAGTTTAAACATACATTTGCCCATTCTGAAATACAGTAAGAAGTCTGGGTCCGTTATTTAGATCTTTTCCAGGCACTAGAGAAAGTTGATGGAGGGAGTGGGGGTGGGGTAGAGACGGAGAAGGGGATGAAAGAAATATTTTAAAATTAGCAGAGATGAAATGCAGCGCGCTCTCCTTTGGTGGTATCCCTAACTTCTTCTCTGTCCAGACTTCAATGAAGCATGTGAAACAACATCATGTGGGAAGCTAACTGTTAAGCTGGTAGAGGCGGGGACAAGACATGAAAAGTGAGGAAGGGGCTTGCTAAGAGGGAGACAACACGAGGCTGTAGAGTGAACTGAGTGAAGGTAACAAATAAAATTCTTCAAGAAGAAGGCAGCACAATGGTATTGTCAATACCGAGGAGGTTCAAAGTATCAGAAAGGCAAAAGCTGAATTACTCTGGGGACTGGAATAACAGAAAATGGATTAAAAAATCAGTGAAACAAGGGGAAAGATCATAAGAGGCACCAACTGGCAGCCTCACAGCTGGGAAAAAAAGTGGAAGGTAAAGACTGAGGTGCACTAGATACAGATTCCTATATAGCTTCCTATCAGAAGGACCTGGGAAAAAAAGCCATCACAAATTCTAGGATAATTGTGAAAAGGCTTTCCACTAGAGATGAGGAAGTTCTAATACCATCATCCAAGGCATTGGTAAGACCATGAAAGATGCAGCATGCTGTCCTGGTTACGTCTGTAAGGATGAACTCCAACTGCAGAGTATAAAGAGCTTTTAATACAAAAAAAAAAAAAAAAAGGCCTGTTTCATTTTGCAAAAATGAAAATCTCAGAGGGGTTATGTTTACTGTCTATAAATACATTCAGAGAGTGAACATCAAAGAACAGAAGCCATTTAAGTTAAAGGACAATGTTGGCACAGGATAAATGTGCACAGGTTGGCCATAAAATACATTTAGTACTGAAACAGCTGGGAGGTTTCTAAGCACCACAGCCATGCGGTTCAGTGTAGTCCTCCAACAGGCAGCCAAAGACTTCAAAAGAAAAGTGGGAGTTGTTCATGAGTGCCATGATGGGGACTTAATGTGTGCAGGACCAGCAGCTTTCACACACTGATGGCAGCTCTGGTAGCATCTGAATTAAAGACTACATCCAAAACATCTCTCTAACACACATAGAGATGCAGGGGCTACTGTAACCATGCCGGCTTGACCAGCACACAGCACGCCACAAGTGGCTCACCCCAAGGCACCTGGTAGCCAGTCAGGTGGCTGAGAATGGGACAGTCTAGTAGCTGACAAGAAACACCAAGGGCAGTGCTGTGTCTGTAATGTGCCTGGCCCTCCTTTGAGTAAGTTTAGTGCAGCAGCTGCTGCCATGGGCAGAAAGGACAGCATGTGCCTTGCCCCACCTACTGCTGCTTCCTTAGCTCTGTTGGCTTCATTGCTCACCACTCACTAACCTACAACTCTAACTGACCTGGAAAAGGATGCACTGTGGCAGGGATTACTTGAAATAACAAGGTAGGGAAAGATCAGACAAGCAGCTGAGCAGAGGGACCTCTCAGAAGGACAAAGTGTCCTGCATCTACGACAGCAGTTTTGTTACCAAGCCATAGCAGGAGCCATGGTCTGCCATGCCGAGCAGGGAGCAGGGAGGCATCTCCCAGACTTCAGATCTGTGTAAGAGAAATCTCCCACCTTGAAGCCAAGCTCACCTTTGCTCTCAGGGAACAAATCAGATTATTCCTTTTTCCAACATGCAGCCAAAGGAGGAAGTCATGATGCATGTAAGCTACACATTCCCACCACATCTTTTTTTGGTACAGGCCATCCCCAGGCAGGAGAATGATTACCATATTATCAGGACCAGAGAAGATCCTAAGATACACTTTCCCAAGTATCATGACTCTGGCTTGAGAGAGGACCTGCTCTCTCTTTCCAGTCCTGCTTTGCAACATCTTTCTCCAGAAAACTCAAGGTTGTTAAGGCTAAAAAAAGAAGCACCCACAAAGGGACCACAGCTTAGCAGGGCACTCACCAGAAGGTGACTTCCAGTCCCTTCTTAAAGAGCCTTGATATGAAACAGTCATTGGATAAAATACAATGCAGGTGGAAAACTTTAAAATTCAGAAGTGAGGCATCTTCTGAGGACAGACTGCTCTGAGAAAAGTAGCATCATTGTAGGGAGTTCTCAAGATCCCTGCGTCAAGCCCAGTACCTAAATTTGGATCTGGACACATGAGACACCTCAAAGACACCTCATTCAATAACTGAACAAGAAAGATTACATCTGATCCAGCTCAACTCACTTGGGACACCATCCTTCCTCTCCTCAGATTCAAACAAGTTCATTGTCCCAATTCACTGGAGGGTACAATGTCAAACAACAGGACGCATAGCTAAACAATAATCTTTACCCCAAGTAAGGAATTCAGCTGCCCTTCCTGTGAACCTGGAATAGGGCCTGCTGACCTCTTGAAGTTCTTGGTATCTTTCTGCAGCATGTTCATCATTATGCAGAAGGAAAAGCACAGGCATTTGATCGCTGCTCAGGTCCTATGGTGAAGGCCTCACTAGAGCCAAAGAGATGTCTTAGCCTTAAGCCTTTGCACAGCACTGATTTCAAGAATAAGGTAGTACATCAAATATGCATACTAAACTGAAACACATTTTTAAATAATCTGACATCCCAAAGACAAGTATTTTTAGAGTCTTTTTGGCTGGCAAAGTGTTCAGTAATATTTTGTCATTAACTTAGCAGTTTCCTAGAACCGGCACAACAAAATACCACACAGGTCCCACCATTAGGATGGCAGTTAGGAAAGCATCAGGTACATTTTCTACAAATTGATCATCATTGAACAATTCTGTGAAATACACAAACGAAAGATGACCTTGTTTAAGCAATTTATCAAATAATATCAAATAGCCGATTTTACAAAAGCCTCAGCAAACATCTGACCTCTCCTCAGTCATATCTGACTTTGTGCCCTATTCTATAGCTCTGTAAACAAAGAATGTTCCTCACATAATTACCATTTGACTGAAAAGATTAAATCCTACTGCGCAGAGAAACCATTATTTTTAGTTCGTATCCTAAAGCATTTAAACTAAAATGGTAATAAAGACTCTTTACAGGGCCCTGAACAGGTCTTCTTAGATGCTCCAGCATAATCTGAAGTGAGGACAAGGATACAGAGCCAAGAAACAAACAAGTTCTGAAAAACTGGCTGAAGTGCTTGCATTAACCAAACAATGGCAAATGCTGCTGATGCATGGACTGAACAAAGCCCTGAGCAACCCAGTCTGACCTCAGAGATGTTCCTGCTTTGAGCAGGTCAGACTAGGCACCTCCCCAGGTCCCCTGCAACCTAAACTACCCCATGATCTTACAGTGCAAATGACCTTGTTTGTTAATACCCCTAACTTCTCAAGCCCTCAACCCAAAACTCCTAGAGTTAGCAGCTGCCAAGACCACTACCAGGCCTCTAACATAGGATTTGCTTTCTCTATTTTAACTCCTTACATTTTCTTCCCAACCTCTGTGCATCCTGTTTTAAACGTCACCCGTTGGAGCAGTGTCTCTAACACCATTTTTTCATCAGTGTCCAGCCACTACTTAGGTCCAAACTGTCACCTGACATAGGGCCTATTCCAACATGTGTTTCCTTAAAGTGTTTTCTATACATTGCCTGCAGAGATCAGTCTTCCATATAAAATACTGTGAAAGTACCAGAACAGGCAGCCTCAAGCACACAGGAACATACACAAGGTGGACCATGCAAATGGAAGAGAAGAAGAACCAGGAAGAAACAATAGGTTCCATCTTCAGACTTTCAAATTTATAGTTTCTAATGCATTCTTAATAACCACATGTAAAGCNATAATATCCCCTACAGAAACAGAAGGAAAATTAAGTAGTAGGCATCAGAATAAGTTCTGGGAAGTTACACAGCCATCATGACTGAATAGTAAAAGCTATGACACCCATTTATCAAACTGGTATTGAAATAACAACACATATATCTTACCATAAATGCAGTGTGGGAGGAGAGGCAGACAATAAAATAATGCCATGTTTTGCACTTTGGTGGCATAAACTGAAGATCTCCATTTATTTTACAAACATACAGTTTAGCTTCCAGCCTGGAGAGCAAATAATTAATAGCTCTGTCATCCTTTGTGCCACTGAGTCACCACAAAAATTTAAGAGGCTGATCTGCACCTTACTGCAAACATCCAGCTCTGTGCACACTGAGCAAAGCAAGCCCACATCACTGGTTGTGACAGTGCCCACTCCAAACCAGCACCCTGTTGGCTGTTGGCACAGCCTCTCAGCTCCCCTGTGATCTAAACAAAACCTTGGACAAAAGTTCTCTACCCCTCTTTGGAGGTAGGATCTGGCTATAAATTACTTTCACAGTAAGACACAGAAAACTCACTCCATGGGTGTGAAGAGAGTGTTGAGAACACATGTCCCAGGTTGGTAGTGTCCCATAACAGCTTACACAGCTGCTCTGAAGTCCACCAAAATCACGCTTGAGAACAGCTGTAATAAACTTTGATTGGGCAATTAGAAAGGAAAATCTGAGCAACAAACCTTGAAGATAAAACTAACACCCAGACTGAAAACATGTGTCACCTACCATACTTTATAGTCAGCAGCTGTAGTACAGTTCCATCAGGTTCTAACTTAGCTATTAACTGAGGGTGACAGATCAACTTGCCTGCAGTGATTGATTTTTGGTGAAAGATTATTATGGCCAAGAGGTTTCCAGTTCTGCCTTGTTTTGTTGCACAAGTACTCTTTTTCTTCAGCAGGCAGACCTGGCTGACCCATCAGACATGCATATATCAGCCATGCCCATGCAGATGCGCATCCTAACCTTGACTTGAAGGAGCTACCCATTAGGACTGAGGGGATCAGCAGTACCCTTTGCGATCCAGAGAACTCTTTGGTGGTTTTTATTTAGGCTGGCAGGTCAGACATTTTTTATAGTAGTTCCAGTACAATAATCAGTAAGTTATTAAATTCAAGATATAAATGTAATAGAGTATTTAATAGAATCTTATGTCTATTAATGTAACACAGTTACTGTGTTTCTAGACGTTTTATCCAAAGACTGTTGAACTTCAACATGCAGGATGTGCTAATTCTGTGTGAATCTGTGTGTGTGTGTGTTCATAAAGTATCCTCTTTCTGAAAATATTCCACAGTGCAAAAGCTGTAACTAACCATATGAAAAACTGTGTTAACACAGATTGACACTGAAACAAAGGAGGATTGTGAGTAACAAATGATACGTGGGAAAGCATGTTGGTAGGGAAACTTCTAGCTGTGTATATTGAACATGGTATTTGGAAGCCAAAGAGTCATTTTGGGCATAACCAGGTAAGATTTGGAAAAGTTTAACAGTAGCAAGTTGTTCCACAGAAGGAGTAAAAAGGTGTAGGAGAATTACTAATTATATTATTACACTTGTGCATCAGCCTGGCCTCTTGCAAGGCACAGCTTTTTGGAATCCTATCCAAGATCAGTCTGTGATCACAGACCCAGGGAAGGAAAGGTTCTTTCCTTAGACGATAACATTCAAGGTGACAAAGCCTGAACAACTGAGACAGTTGCAGGAACACGTGAAGGACCACCCAGAAGTAGTCTTGCTGCCCACTTCTGGCAGCTGCCAAGACAGGAAGCGGGGAAGAAACATTAAGCAGCTCTCCATACAAAAAATCTGCCCCCAGCAGGAGGTTTGCTTTTCCTACCTATTAGTTACCCATTGCCCGTTAAAGACTGATTAATAATTTGATAAGTAAAGGATGAGCTCTCTTCTTAAATTTGCATTTATTTAGCGTTGAGTGAATGTTCTCACTATTCATAATAAATTCTTAATCCTTTTCTGAACCCCATTTGGGTCGACAGTAAGAATGAAATGACACAAATGACACATTTCCCTAACCTGTAGGTTTATGTTGTGTCAGGGAGTAAGGCACTTTGCCCATGACTATATATAATTAGTTCATTAAATATTTACTTCTCACTAGCTACAGTTCTTTTTCCTCCATGCTCACACACACAATGTGTCTCCTGGGGCCCTCTAAATCAGCAGCTGGGTTCAGAGTTTACGTGTGCTTCCCAAGGCAATGGTTCAACAGAGACCTCAGGAGATGGTTGCTATATTCTGTAAAATGCTGTGTGCCCTCTCTGCATTTACCTTTCAGGAGTCACAAGGGTGAGTTCTTTTAAAGACATCTGAAGTCCTCCCCAGCAGCACAGGCACTCACCACAAGCAGAGCCAATCTCCCAAATCCTACAGCAAAACCTTCACATAGGCACAGATCAGTAGACCCATGTGCCCCAGTCCGCTGTCCCCCAGGAGCCAAGGACAGCCTGGGAAGGGAAAGAGCTGATGACTGTTGGTGGCATGCCCAAACTGGAGGGACACAAGAAGATTGGATCTATCCCCATAGCCCAGGGCTATGTATGACCTGTCAGGGGGATCAGCTCATTGCAGGTCAGCCAGCCCTGGACTACCAGGATTGCTACGTTTCCCCACACAGCCAAAATGCCCTTTGTGGCTCTTTGTGAACAGGAGGGAGGGGGAAAAATTCCCTTGTCAGTGTGGCCCCAAGAGGCAGAATGACATGTCTTCTTGCAGTCCCCAGTACTTTTGGATGGCGCCACTGGGGAGGGCTGGACTCCAGGCGTTGCAACCTCCCTCTAAGGGCCATTGGAGGGCAATGGCCCCATGCAGGTCCCAGAAACTTCCCTCAAGAAGGAGCAGCCCTGGCCGTGCAGTCCCATGCTCAGCTGCTCAGCCCAATCCAGGACTGCAGCAGGGTGCTGGTGCTGCTCTGGGAGGTGCAAATGGGGCCAGAGGTACGAAGCGAGCAGAGTGGCATCCCTGAAGAAAACTAAACATCATGCTCCATACACACCTCCCACCACTAACAGGTGCATTGGCCCTGTTGGAAAGGGAAGAGAAAATAGCTTGGAGAATGGCTTTCTCTCCATCGGTTGCTCTCCTGAATACTAATCAGCAGCGCTGGCTAAAAATATCCAGCAAGGCTGGCATGCGCACGCAGAAGGGGAAAATGGGGGAGCCGGAAGCTCCAGCTTCCCGCAGGGAAAAGGAACAGGAGAGAAGAGCCTTCCCCAAGACCCCCACCTCGACTGCTGGCACAGGGAGGATCCCTCTGTTCCTCCACTCCGAAGCTGAGATTCCCACCTCTTCTTCGGGAAGCCACCTCGGCTGCTCCCCGTGGAGCTGCCGGGTCACCCCACGCAGGGGTAGGTGGAGGCTCAGCCCCCTCCCCACCGGCTTCCACCTGCCAGCGCTGACGGCGCTCCCGGACGGGGCGTCCCTGTGGCGCCCCTGAGCCCCGCCGCCCACGAAGCAGCCTGTGTGGGCTAGTGGAGGACGATCCCACCCAGCTTGCCCGGGAAGCACAGAACAAAGAGGGGTGCTGGGGACCGCCGCTGGGTTTGCGGCGGCCAGGGCGGTGCGGGGGGCTCTGTCCGCCGCATCAGAGCCGCCGCACCGCATCGCACCGCACCGCAGCGCAGGCAGAGGGATGCTCGCCGGCCCGCCGCCCTCCTGCCAAAATAAATAAATAAATAAATAAAAGTACGAGAGAGAGGGAGGACCGAGCAGGGAAACAAGCGGCAGCATTCCGCAACGGATCCGGCGGGGGG
>VXBW01001194.1:0-27962 GCA_013400375.1 Thinocorus orbignyianus
TGCCGTTCCACCCCATCCCATCCATGATGTCCCACACCTTCCCATGCCATCCCATGCTGTCTCACTCCATCCCATCCCACCCCACGCCATCTCACATTGTCCAACCCTGTCCCACACTATCACCATCCCATGCCGTTCCACCCCATCCCATCCCCATCCCACGCCATCCATGCCATCCTACACCTTCCCACACCATCTCATGTCATCCCACAATGTCCCACACCGTCCAGAGGACATCACAAAACCAACAGGGACTCAGGGACTCAAACCACCACATCCTCGAGAAGAGCAGACACGAACCCACAATTATTTCCTACCATGGCTGAACTGGGCCAATAGTGGGAATTTTGTGTGTGTGTGTGTAAAATTGACTTACCAAAACAGCTCATTTTTTCCCCAAATTCTTCAAGGCTTTTCCCAAGTGCTGCTATGAGCACAAGCAAAGCATCTGCTGGCTCTGCTCACACCAACATCCAACATCGCCCCGGCTCCAGCAAACCCCCAGGGTTACACCTGCTTGGAGGCTTGCAAATAGTTGTAAATTGTTAAATTTATCTAGAAAACATTTAAACTTTCATGATTTGAATTTTATTTTCAGTAAAGTCCAGGTCTTGCAGAGCTCGAGGAAGTGCTGAGCTTCCCATTTCAAAGCAGCCCCTTCCCATTTCAAACCAGTTCCTTCCCATTTCACTGCCTTCTTTTTAGTACGGGGAGATCTACCACCACCCCAGTTCCGTGCCTTGTATTAGCCTGAAAAAAAAATCGATTTTCCTGGAAAAAAAAACAAAAACCAAACCCAAACCCCAAAAAGACAGCTGAGGGACACGGGTTACTGGTGGGTTTGGTCAGTGTTGGACTCGATGATCTGAAAGGCCCCTTTCAACCGAGACCATTCTGTGATTCTCCCAGGTGATTCCTGGGTGATTTCCTCTTCCTGCAGGTCCCCGTTGTGCTCATCACGCCTCTTCCTGGCTCTTTGGGCTCTGTGTGGCCCCCAAGGGAAGCCCTGGCGCAGCAAAAGGTTTTTTGGAGAGACAGGAGGGGCTGATGTGATCAAGAAACAATGTCAGAACTCATGAGGTCGAGCAGACACTCTAACTGAGGAGATAGAAACATCTCTGGGTCTTCTATCATTTTGGAGGGCCTGGTTTTTGGACAACCCTATAACCATCTTCTTGTTCCTGTAACTACTCCAGTTTCGCCTTCTGTTAAATCCTCATCCAGAAGCCACAATACTTTTTTCCATGCCCTTTGCTCGTGTGTGCTCTTCCCTTACTTTCAGAAGAGGGTGGCGAAGTTAAAGAAAATGCTTTATAACATGAAAAAACCACCCAAATGTGGGTCACCGCCTTATGTCTAGCATCAGCACATGCAATATCTCTTGGATCAGCGGTTGAGTTTACAAACTGTGAGTGTTTCAGAGCCTGAGCTGGGAAGGCAGTGCAGCCCAGTGCAGCTGGAGGGAAAGGGGAGCTACAGCGACAGCAACGTCTTCTCTTTTTTTTTTTCTTCCTGCATAAATCAAATTACAGAGAACAGGATGAAGCCATGAAGCTGGAGAAAGGAGAATTCACAAACAGCATCGCATCTCCCAAAGGTGTCATCCTGCAGCCAGCAGAAAGTCAGTGCTGGCTCCTGACAGCGACAGAGGAGGGGAGGCAGCAAACAAACCGTCATACTGAAATAGATTAGAAAATGATATTTGGGGTGACATTTAAACACCAACAGAGTTACAAGGAAGACATTAAACCATTCAGTTTCTGAAAGCATCATCTATATTTATTGGTTTGGTCTGTGGCGTTTATTTATAGATAATCACATCTGTTCGGGGTTTTGTCTTTGCTTTTGGTTTGTTTTTTTTTTTTAATTTTTAGGGCATGTGAAAGCTTTTCGCCTAAAATGCAGAGTGCAAGAGGAAAACTGGATCTCCTCTGGTTAAGAACTTCAAGGAACTTTTGTTGGTGGAAGCAGCAAGTTGTGTGTTCCGTGACTGTGTTACCTCAGGCAGGTCAGAAAGCAGGTTTGGTTGGAAAAAAACTATCCTTAAAAAATTCACCTTTGCTGAAATTTAGCTCCCTTTGGGTCAATAAGCATCGGAAATTCGAAGCATTGGTTTCCCACTACTAATGTATAAATTCCACTCCAAAAGACTCTTCAGAGAGAGGTGTCTTTAAGGCCATTTTTCTTCTAGTGAAAGCAGTTGCCATCTCGCTTACTGACTGTGGATAAACTGAGAAGTTGTTTCTGAAGAAATGAATGATGTGGCACAGAGGTGGGAGGAAAGGCATCTGCTGGACCCTCTGTCTGCTGCAGATTCCTGGCTCCAAAAGCATCCACCAGGGCCACGGCTGGAGCCAGACTCAAATCCCTTGGGAAGGGACTGATATCCAAGTGATCCTTTCCTGGGCTGCCAGCACTTGCCTGGGAGGTTCCCGGTGCTCCCAGAGGAATGCTGGGTGCCTGCTTGGCTCTGAAATCACCAGCCCAGGGTTCAAGGCCAGGCTGGATGGGGCTCGGAGCACCCTGATGTGGTGGGAGGTGTCCCTGCCCGGGGCAGGGGGTGCCACTGGATGGGCTTTAAGGTCCCTTCCAACCCAAAACATTCTGTGATTCTACAATTTTTGGTTCACAAATCATGGCATACCTGAGCAAGTGTCTGCCCGTGGCTGTGCCCTCCTGTGTCCCCGCGTGGCTCAGTGACAGGCAGCTGCTGCAGGGCTGCTCTCCAGCACTAGGGTCTCTCTGCAGGCTATCCACCACAGCTCCAACCAAAGGGGCAAGCAGAGACCCCATTTCTGCACCAGCATCACCTGCCAAATGAATCACCACAATAAATCTGTGCCTCTAGTACCTTGAAAAGGCCCTGCTGGACTCTGTACTACGGGGACCATGAGCTTTGTGCAGCATCATGCAGGGCAGTAAGGGTGACAACACTTTTTTCCCCCGATACTCGGCTCTTTTCATCACCCTCAGGCCTCCGTCTGCGGGATGAGGCTGGCGAGGAGGCCAGAACCACAGGCAGGAAGCGGTGGTGGAGCAGGGATGCCCCTGACGTGGGGCTGGGGGTGGGGGATTGTGCCTGGCAGCAGTGGGGCTTCCTGTGGGTGCCACGGGAGAGGTGGCAGCGAAGCTCCTCCACCGGTCCCCGCAGGGATCACTGCTGTCCTCACTCATCCCGAGGTGCCCATGTGCAGTGGATCATGGAAGTGTTCAAAGTTCCTCCTACACTTTATTCACAAGAGCATATTTTTTTGTTTTCCCAGTCTGTATCAAACCCATGGGGCTGGTGAAGTCTTTATTCCACACTTAACTACAGATTATTCAACTGAAAGGCGTGAAAAAAACCCAATAATTACATGGATTACCTTTTGCCATTTTAATACTGACACTTGATACAGGAGATGCTATTTCCCACCACATTTTGTGTATTTTTTCCAAATTCTGGCAAAAAGTTTAACCCCCAGAGTGTAAATGTAAGGATAAACCTTGTAGGTGGGGAACAGAGAAAGGCTGATTTGGACAAAACGGTGCCCAAGCTCCTTCACAGAGGAACTACAAACCATGGCTTGAACTTGGGTGAGAAAACAAAGCCCAGAATTCTCAAAGGCTGGGGAGTTGCTTCTGAAGACATTATAATTCCTCATGAGCTGGGATGTGTGTGTCACGCTAAAACAAACAGGTAGTACAGGAAAATTTGAAAATTCAGAGTCGTCTTTTTTTTTCTGTTGATAGTATCTTTAAGAAAATTCCCCTTCAGGAAGTAGTAACTAGAGTCAGTGAAGCCTCTTATTTAAAACTGCAAACGTAATGCATGTTAGCAGCATTTTCCTTTGCCTTCTCTTCCTCCCCCCCCTCTTCCACTGCTTGGTGTCAATTGGTTTTTCAGTGGGATTGGTGAAAAGAACGTAATTGCTAGGAAGTCCCATTCATCCGCTTATCTTTGAGTGGTTTCCTGATGACTAGGGCCACTCTGACACCAGTGACTTGCAGTTTCAGAAAATTCAGGTGGAAATAATCCTTAGTTCAAGTAATGATTACTCTTTAAGTCCATGTAACCCTCTGGCCAAGCAGAACACCACCCAGATGAAGAATCAAACCAAGGCTACTGTTGGGCTTCGGCTTTTTTTGGTGCAGATGTTTGTCTAAACTTTTTAGTGAGTGGTGTTGGGGCAGGGATGATTTAAGGTGAGGAGCTCAGCAGAGCCCCCAGGGACAGGCAGGGCCACCCATCACCATCCCCTCAGGCCAAGGCCTCAGGGTGCGTCCTGGGGCTGCCTCTGTCCATGGTGCTTAAATGTCCCCAGGCCCCGGTGACACTCGCCAGCGGTGCCCTCACTCCTGATCCTGTCCTTACTTGCTTTGTCCCAGGAAATTTGTGAAAAAAAGGGATTCCCGCATCCTGAGGTGTGGGAAAGGCAGCATGCAACGTCCTCATGTTCATTCCCATGTTTGCCAAAGGCAAAGGTCCTGATGTTCAAGAAATTAACATTTTTTTCCACGGTGGTTTAAATATTCTTTCTCTGAAATGAAGCTTTGGTCACAAGCCGTCCTACTAATGAGGATCAGCCAATCACCACTGAGAGAGAGGATTAAAAAAAGCTCCGAGTCCAACTTCTGCTTGTGGACTTGTACCCAGAGTCCAAGGTAGATATGGTGCCCCCCCTTACCTCTGGTTATGAAGAAACAGAGACCCAGAAATCGCATCTCCCAGGGCTTGCGTGGCTCCAGAGGTGGTGAGGGCTGGGGTTGAGGAACCCTGATCTGACATCTCAGGACTTGTGAGGATCAGGTCCTTTGAGGACTGACATCCCTGCTGGTTTTCCGCTGTCATTCTGTCTTCATCAGCATCTTAAAGGTCCCTTCCAGCCCAGGCAATTCTATTCTGATTCCATCCATTCGCTCATTTATCTAGAGATGGCAATTCCCTTTATTCTGAAGAAAGCTGTTATACTTTGTGAAGATTCTGACTTTGAACAACCAGAGTGACTTTACCTTGTAGAGAAAGTAGTAAAAGTTCTCCCTGAAGCCAAAGAACATCACAACTTTATTTTCACTTTTCAAGCGTAAAATACATCTAAAAACTAGCTGCGCTGTATTCACTTAAATTCTTCCAAATCATGGAGATTCTTAAAGCCAGGCACAGAAACACATAAAAAGATACAAAATGTTAAAGTCTAATAGTTTCAGACTGTAGCTAAAATTGTTACAGACCTTCAGTAGTATATGATATGAAGAAACTAGATTTTCAGATACTTTCATCTGAAGTTCAGCAGCCAAGCCAGTCTTTAACAGGTGATTACTAGGAACACTAATGAACATAGGAGCCCAGGGACCTGACACTGCATTTGATGATCTCAGAGCACTGGTCAATGTTCTTCTTTATCCTGTAGAACGTTTCCACGTACTCAGAACGGCCCAGAAGTTCAACAAAATCTTCATCGTGAGTTATCACCAGAAGCTGGAAGTTTCGCTGCTGTGAGCGGCTCTTTATTATCCTACAAAGAGATTTAATTTAGTGTAAATTTATCTAAATGCCATTCTAGTTTCAGAGAACTTGTAAAAACACAGCATAAAAATATGTAACTATCAGTAATGAATGACAGGAGCTGTCAAGTAACCTAATGCTGATTAGCAACTCTTTATACCCACATTAAAAAAATCCCAAATTATTTAAGAAGTACTTTTCCTCTTCCAGATAAAGGACAGGGAATCTAAAGCTACTGCTTCATGTGCATATTTACAGATGCCAACAAAGAAGTGCCAGCTTAAAATATAATTCCCTTCTGCTGACTCCTATAAATATTTCAAAAATCCACCTTTAAGCAAGAAGAGAATCACTTACTCCACCAGGGCATGGGCAAGAGACTCTATGTTTTCTCTATCCAGATTGGTTGTGGGCTCATCCAGTGCCAATATGCCACAGTTGAGACAGAAAGTTTCTGCCAGAGCAAGACGAATAATGAGAGAAGCAAGCACCTACGGAAAAAGAAAACAAAACACCCCCAAAACCTCACTTTTCCAAGTGTTTCTAGAGGAACTACGTGTGACATGCTATTTTAATGACATTACAAACCACGATTAAAGTTTACATAGTATACTACCAGTGCACAAAATGACAATAATTAGTTACTGGAAAACTACATTATAACTTCAAAAAAAACCTGACCTGTTAGTTTTGTGTTGACAGGTCTAATATTATTAGATCTCCTGAATTAGTGAAAATTACAGAAGACTCGATGGAAACTGCTGCCAAGAATATTTTCCAATTATCACAGCTGCAGGCATCACAGTTGATGATCAAAGAATTCTCAGAATATAAGCTAAGAAACTGTGAACAAGTTTCACTCTCATTTACATCGCACTCTAACGCAACACCCTCAACTACTTGAGGAGAGGAGATATTTTTTGCCTGTGCTGTTGTTTTGTAAGAAGATTTGGATTTCCCCCCAAATCAGGACGGAATTTTCAGAAGCCCAGTACACATCTACACTCAGGTGGGAATTAATCCGACAGCATTTTTATATCCAAGCAACAATACAGTACTCTTCTCATGAAATATCCTTTCATGAGTCTATTGCTGGAGGCAATTCAAAATACTGTGTGGCATTTTGTTCCATTCCTTGATTTCATTTTTCTACAACTGTACCATCTGGCTATTGAAAAAGCCTGGCTGCCAAAAAAACTCTGCAATACAGTGGGAATTGCTACTCCAGGGGTAAGGAAATAGGCAGTTTATTACTTCAAATAAAGGCAATTTTTCCTCAAGGTGAGAGAAATCTAAACCTGTTGCCGTCAAAACCCTTTCAGCTACTGCAGAGGAAAGGAACCCAGAAAGTTCTGGCTCTGGCTGCTGAAAAGGAAGAAGAACGTGTCTCCTTCGTGCAACCGCAGTGTCCCTGGGCCAGGCTGCCACTGGCACCTTGCAGAGAGTCTTCAACATAATTTAAGTATCAGGGAGAGCTCTCCAGGTCTGCTATTTACAGCACAAGAGGCACACAGGATGGGCAGAAAGTGTTCCAGCAGGGAAGAAGAGCGAGCAGCCCTGGCTGTGTTTTGGTCCCTTTCTGCTATCTCTGCATTTAGGAGGATTGCTTCTTCTGGTGGAAATGATTCATCTAAGGAAGAGGCAGAGTTTCCTGCTGTAATACTGCAGGTAGCTTTGGTTGCCAAAGCTGCACAACCAATATGCCAAGTGTCAAACAGCTACAAGTATCACGGGTTTTTTCCAAACCTCAGCTCTTAAAAAAAAATAAATTAAGAAATCAGTACAGATGGTGATTTTGGAGGCAGATGAAGACGACTGGTTCTTTTCTCTTCCCAAGGAATATTTTAGATGCTCTGTCGTAACATAACAGACAGGTGGAAACAATAACAGGTAAGAGAGGCTGTGATGAACCGCTCATCATGGGTACTGCCAAGGTCAGTGTGGCATCAGCCCTCTTGGCCAGGGTGTGTTATTCAAGTACCGAAACAGCGGAGCAGCCGGACTGCAGAGCTGATCCTGACACAGGCAGGACAAAACATAACACCTAAAGGCACAGCATGGTATGGTGTTTGGTGACAGGAACTGGAAGGTTACATCCAGCACCACGGGAGAGAAGCATAACTTGGAGAAAGAGGCCTTATCCCACTTAGAGGTTGTGAGAAGACGACCACAGGCTGGCACTCAAGAAGGAAAAAATATGGGTGTAAGTCAATAGACCTAAAGGTATGGGAACCTTCTGGGAACCCTAGCAGTAACCAGCAGAGACTGGGAGAGCTGGAACTTGAAGAAAAAAGGAATCTGAACCCTTCCCTCCTGCAGAGACTCAGACCAGTCCTCAACTGAAACAATGGATTTGGCAGCACAGAGTAGAGTTCAGATGTTCAGAATCACGTGTGCTGTCAGCAAAATCCAGACACAGCAAAGAAATCTAAATCAGAGCTGGAGCCACCTGCTCTTCAGAATGTGTTACTGCTCTCTCGTGTTACCTGAGTCAGTTTTCAGAATCCTCTTTACCACGTACTAAAAATAAAATGCTATTACCTTTTGGCCAGCACTACACCTTCCTCGCATATCCAGCGCTGTATCTCCCTTTATCATCACCACTCTGTAATTGTAACTTCTTCTTTTATCAGAGGCTGAGACATTCTCATCTGCGTCAGACCGAATTTCTATATAGTCAATATCTGAAAAGGGGAAGGAAACCATCTTTACATTAGCAAAAAATCCTGAAAAGTATTCATAGGATTAAGCAGTTGAGGGGAATAATACACAGTAACTACAAAAACTCTATTCAGAACTCCCACTAACAGATACATCTTTGAAAGTAGTTTTTCCAAAACTGAAGAAATGAGCTTGTGCAGTTCCCCTGAACTTTGGAAAACATCGAAAAGGGAAAAGTACCTGCATTTATCCTGTAACTAACTACATTATCTGCAAGAAGCTGGAGATGATAGTGGTGAGCAACAGATGTAGCCTTTAGAATGGAAGCAACTGCTTTCAGATCCTGGATTTCCAGTGTTTCCAACAAATGCTTTTCAGTGTGCAAAAATAAAAAGAAATAAAATACATACCTTGTCCTCTGTAGGTGCTTCGCCAAAGGTCACGAATGATTTTGTTGATTTCCTCCATCTTCATGCTATGAAATGTCATTATTGCTCTAAAAAATAACAAAAAAAAGGTAAATTGTTAAAGGCGCAACAACGGACCGCTATGGACTACAGGAGCTTTGAGGCAGGCAGCAGCTCCCTTTTCATTCCCTAAGTATTTTACTAAAAAATGTACCAAATATTGGTTTTTTTGAATGCAGAAATATCTAAAGACCAACCACGGTCTGTTGCATAAATCAATCTACTCTCACAAAAAGCTCAGTCAAGAGGTAAGAGAGTAATAAAGACAAAAAGCTTTGCAGTCTGTCACTCAGAGAGCAAGCTGACCTGACTTTTTAAGGGATTTATAATTTCTGCAGGAGGTATTTTCAGACTGACACTAAGAAGACAAATGTTAAGTCTTCCAAAACAAAAGCAATGTTATTGGCACAGTCCCCCAGCCATGCAAATAATTGGGTTTCAGCAGGAAAGGAGAGTCTGTGGAGTTTCCTCAGAATCAAGAATTCTGTATCAAGAATATAATTTACCCAAACAGACGTTATGACTAGAGCTACCTTTCTCTTCAGCAGCAAAAGTAGCATAAGGTGTCATTAATAGTTTTCAATTTAATTTCCCTGGTTAATATATCAACCTGACTTTAGTTCAATCATAGAATCATAGAATGGTTAGAGTTGGAAGGGACCTTAAAGATCATCAAGTTCCAACCCCCCTGCCATGGGCAGGGACACCTCTCACTAGAGCAGGTTGCTCAAAGCCCCATCCAGCT
Source organism: Thinocorus orbignyianus (assembly GCA_013400375.1). Lineage (NCBI taxonomy): Eukaryota > Metazoa > Chordata > Aves > Ciconiiformes > Thinocoridae > Thinocorus > Thinocorus orbignyianus. The sequence continues at coordinate 9,359 of VXBW01001194.1, forward strand.
TGGCCTTCAACACTTCCAGGGATGGGGCATCAACAACTTCCCTGGACAACCTGTTCCAGTGCCTCACCACCCTCACAGCAAAGAACTTCTTCCGAAGATCTAATCTAAATCTCCCCTCTTCCAATTTAAAACCATTACCCTTCGTCCTGTCACTAGACTTCCTGACGAAGAGTCCCTTCCCAGCTCTCCTGTAGCTCCCTTCAGATACTGGAAAGCCGCTATCAGGTCTCCCCGGAGCCTTCAATAATAGAAGATTCCTTTTGAAAGCATTCAATAAAGGACAGGATGCTACATTTCTAACTTTGCTTTTCAAAGAAAAAGTGCTCTGTAATGAGAAAAAAAAATGCTTGCTCAATTTATGCCAATAAAATATACTTTTGTAAAGGATTTTTATGTTTGGTTTTCCTACCACCTCCCTTACAGGAATTACTTCCACCAGTTGTGGGGACGACTGAAGTATCAACTCGAATAAAGAATTCTTAAGACTGAAGAAAGAAGAAAGTGTGCTCAACTATCTACCTAATTAAACCCAAGAATGCATTCTTCATCAATATTTATCATGAACTTCTAAATATTCAAGTCAATAAAGATCAAGTGATAGCACAGAATGTTGGTTTTCCCAGCTACAGATAGTTTTCAATCTCTGGCCATTAACAGTTGTCTCACTGATTTTTCAGATGATTACCAATAAGTGATGCTTATCTATTTTTCTTGAAATTACAAGACAGGTTTCCTGTTTTGCCTTAAATAGAAACAATAGATGATTTGATACCATACAGAAAGATTCTGAATTCTAAAAGGGAAATTCTTGGAGTGCTTTTCCATTTAAGCTGAAAAGGAAGAATGATACATGCTCTGAACAATTTAAATCTTCACAAAGTAAATTTTAGATTACTTTACATTCTAATACAAAACACATCTATTTTATCATGAAAACTGCTTAAAACAGGGTTCTTCTAGACCCATGTGATTAATAACCATGGAAACCTGCCTTCTCAACTTGGAAATTTCTCACTATGTAGGTTCTCAACCATTATGCCGTACCTTCAACCATGTTTCTGCTCTCCTGTGTTTTCCCAGCACTACTACACCCTTTTTAATACAGGAGACCAAAATTCCATACTATACTCCAGATGTGGGTGCACTGGGAATTCATACAGTGGCCAAAATGTATCTATCTTCCTTCCTTCCTTCCTCCCTCCCTCCCTCCCTTTCCTTCTTCCTTTCTCTGTTTTGTTCCTAGTATTCAATTTATCTTTCTGACACCAAGCACCAATTCCGTATTTCCTGAAACACATCCACTGCCTCCAGGGTCATTCCCTATCATCCCATCGAGTTGCAATAACTCACTGCAATTCCATCACTATGATTGAACATATACGTTTTTTTTTTTTTTAGGGAGCCATATATTTTATTTTGTATTTGTTTACAAATTTTGAGATGCTATTTTTGGCCAGTTAGTCTACAACTACAATATAAGCTTCCAGAGGAAGCAGAAACCATCAGAAAGTTTACTACACTTTCCATCAAATGCGAGACATGCTTCTTCTGATCTTGCCTTCTCTAAGCACAAACCCACCCACGCTGGAAAAGGGGAAAACCCACCCCTGTATTGTAGTATTCTTTAATGAAAACATAATTGTTTACCTGAGAATAAGATCATGGAGAAGAAGAAATTTATCTGGCACCTTAAGGTATGACCAGAAGATGCTAAAAACATACTGCTATAGAAATGAAAGTAGTGAGAGAGACTGTGGAAGAGAGATCTGGGGTAATACTGAAGGATTTAAACACAGATTTCACCTTTCCTAAACCTGTACTGGGGAGTTTATGTATTTTGAGAGAACAAGTGAGACAGACTTTTAAGAAACTTTCTCCCACTGTGTATCCTGTAATACTTTCCTCAAAATAAAACCCAAAAAACCCCACCCAAAATTACAGGAAGAAAAGATAATCATCAACAACTTTGGAAGACACGCTTCTAAAAGTTTCCTTAAAATGCCTTCAAGTGGAAAAAAGAAAAAAGAGGAATAGGTTCAGAGATGCTGCCCGCGGCTCCACTTGCTCTTCCACATGTTCTCATACAAAAACCAAAGCTGAATGTGTTTATTGTCTGGCCATTCTCTAACCACCACAGGCAACACAGCAGAAGATCATTTCGCACCAAGAATTCATCAGAGTTTGGCATCAGAGGCAGAGTTTGTGGCGTGGTGGGGTCACTCACTGTTAGGTCTCACCTGGAATTGTTGCATTGCAAATAGGAGTCCCAACACATACAATTGTAACTGAAAAAGGGTCCTACAGAGAATTGGGAATGAAGTTATAAAGATCACTGGACTTACATATGATGATATTAAACTCCAGTTGTTACCATCAATGCATTTACTGTATGCAGATTGTATACATTAACCTACGAATTTCCTACATTCTACCAGTCTTGTGCAGTTTTTAGTATATTTCCTTAATTTACTTTTCAAGGTCCACCTTGCTATATTATCTGATTTTATACAGAGAAATAATTATATATCTCAAAAAATCAGACCAAGTTACTATTTCTAAGTTATCCCCAGAAGTCTGACGTTGAAAGCTTCTTTGGGATCAAGGTTATCAACAGTAAGAAAGGCTAAAACACTGAAGAATTACCCTCATATGATGATACTTACTTATCAAGAGCCTTGTAATAAAGATCCAGATCTTTGTTCGCCAGCTCCGTTGTTCTCATGATGATCATCATCTCCCTGTATTTTTCCTCTGCATCTTTGAACTGTGGCTCTCGAAGCTCCTTTTTAAACCGAACAATCTCTTCCTCAAATCCACGCTGTCGGCCAAGTGCAACATGATGGTTTCTTTTCAGAGATTCTATATTCTCCTCCAAATGTTTCTTCTCACTGAAACCAGAATCAATATGCAAGTCTTTTGTATTAAGACTTTTTTAAGCAGGGTTCTAATTTTGAGTTTATGTTAGAGAGTAGCTCATTATATCACATCTATAAAGTCCGTAACACTTAAAAAATTATCGTACTAATGTCATTGAAATTACGACACTGAATCATCGAATGGTTAGAGTTGGAAGGGACCTTAAAGATCATCAAGTTCCAACCCCCCTGCCATGGGCAGGGACACCTCTCCCTAGAGCAGGTTGCTCCAAGCCCCATCCAGCCTGGCCTTAAACACTTCCAGGGATGGGGCATCAACAACTTCCCTGGGCAACCTGTTCCAGTGCCTCACCACCCTCACAGGAAAGAACTTCTTCCTAAGATCTCATCTAAATCTCCCCTCTTCCAATTTAAAACCATTACCCCTCGTCCTGTCACTAGACTTCCTGACAAAGAGGTCCCTCTCCAGCTCTCCTGGAGCTCCCTTCAGATCCTGGAAGGCTGCTCTCAGGTCTCCCTGGAGCCTTCTCTTCTCCAGGCTGAACAGTCCCAGCTCTCTCAGCCTGTCCTCATAGGAGAGGTGTTCCATCCCTCTAATCATCTTGGTGGCCCTGCGCTGGACCTGTTCCAACAGTTCCATGTCCTTTCTATGTTGAGGACTCCAGAACTGAACACAGGACTCCAGGTACTGAAATAAAAATATTTTTAAGATTTTTTTAAGAACACATTAATGTCACCATTCTGAGCGGGCGAAGCAAGTTATCAAATTTGAGTGCCAAAGTGTTATAGGTAAACAACCAATTTCATAGGTGGAATTAAATGACGAGCAAAATATGAAGAATTAATTGGCGAACCTCTAGAAAGCTAAACAAACAATTCACACTTAAGAACCAGCACAGGGCTAATACCTTTTCAAAGTGTTTATTCCCTAAGCAATTAATATTAGACTACTGAAATGAATATAAAATTTGCTGCTGAGACCTGAGTGAGCAGGCTGAAGGTGAAAACTAAACATTCTTATCCAGAGACACAAATTATTTTTTAATATGTGGATTTAACTGTGGAAGTCACTTAAACAAATGGGTGAGATTGGGACAGGCGTATGCACTTGTCCATGTTCTGGTTTCAGCTGGGATGGAGTTAATTTTCTTCCCAGTAGCTGCTGCATTTCACATGTGTATTTCTAGCTGGAAGCACTCTATCATTTCACTGTCACTGATGTTGTCATTCTGGGGATGTTATACAAACCCAAGTTTGAACGAGGAAGAGTTCTACCTGACCAGGGAGGAAGGCAGGCCCGGAAACAACCCTGAGTGTTACTTTCAGATACTCAGTGAATTTTTGTGCAAAACACATCAGTCTGTTTTGAAGACACTTACGCTTTCAACTGCATGACTTGCATTTCTCCCATCTCCTTCAGAAGTTGTTTTATATTGTCTTCAACTTCTTTTAGGTCTTTATTACGTTTCCTCAAAGTAAGATTGTCCTCTAGGCACCTCTCCCGTACCTATCATCCCAGAAAACAAGTGGTTTCAGTTTATTATTATATTATTCTTAAGTTTATTATGTTATGTTTATTATATTATTATTTCATATATTGATTCTCAGTTACAACATACGAGTCCTGCACAACCCTAAAACATGCTGCAAGCACAACATAATTAACAACAGAAATTCAGAGAACTTGTGCTAGAAATAGAGTATAATGGAAGTCAGCAGTTATTATTTCATACTTCAATCTGAAATAATGCTTACAGTATTTATTGTAACAGGCAAACACAAGCACAATCCTGTGTGCAAATATCAATCAATGTTTCAAACTGGGCAAATAATTTAGGATGAGATCTAACGAAGCCCCTCAACTCAGTTCTACAAGTTAGAGAGCAAGTGGTGGGGTAGGATGAGGGAAGACGTATGTCTTACAAAGAATGTAAACAGTATTTGAGATACATACAGAAGAATTCAAAGTATGGGACAAAACCTGGAGTAATTAGCAACTTTTGGTACCTGCACCTGCAACTAGTTGCAGTAACTCACAACTTTTGACAGCTTCCTTCAGGAATCAGGTACTCTCCACACAAAGATACTTTTGCAAATGCTTCCTACAACCCAACAGACTTAACCTTCTTGGAAATACCACAGGAAAGATAGTTAAAGTTCTTTCAAATGCATCTACTTTTGCATACACAAGAGTTTTTTCAGCCCAATACATGTATAGCAGCTGATTAAGCAAATCAGGAGGCAAACTTTGCACCACTACGGACCTACACAGACTTAACCCAACCCAACCCAACCCAGCACTGGAAATTATTTCAACTATGCAAAATATACTGTACTGTAAAACAACTCATCTACCTTTTGAGTGTCAATATCTTGTCGAATCTTTTCAATCTCCTCACTTATCTTGTCCTTCTGTTTCTCACAGGCAGTTAGCTGAGAATTTACTTCATCAAGCTCAGACTCCTTTTGCTAAAGAAACAAAGCGGTATACAATTTAAACACAAGAGCATTTAACGTCAACTTTTTATTGACTGGTTTTTAGGTTACCTTTTTATAGGCTTCTTTTCCTTGCTGAACATAGTTTTCAATTTCTTTCACGTACTTGTTTATATCCTTAACTTTCTCTTCGATGCTATTTATCTGCAGGGAAAATATTTCAAGTGAAATGCAGCGTTATGTTCAAGAACTGAAATGCTCCATATCAAAGATTAGATGCTGGATAACACTATCGTCAAAATACAATTATTTATCACAAACCCTTGAGCTTTTGAAATTCAGGCATTCTTTACTGCCATGAAAATGTTTTCCTAAACAAGTGGGAAAAATAACTCATTCCTGCTTCACAAAGGGCTGCTCCACCTGAGAAAACCAGGTTTGTCTCTTGGCAAGGACGGGTCACAGTCATCCTTGCTAGTTCTCCTAGATCTATTGGAAACCACTTTTAGTACCATTGGTCACTACATATTGCCAAATGTCCCTAAAAGCCTTTTGATGAGGCTGCCAAAGGTTAATTACAATCAAGTTCACCTCCTGACCCAGTTATGTCCCTTTTCTTCCCTAAAAGTTGCACCAATTTAGGGCATTCGCTAAATCACCGCTGTTTCCTCAAGGCAAACTCAACACTGTGGCTTCCATCCATGCCCAAAAACCCAATATAGAATCCTATCTCCCAGCTACGCCAAAAGCAAACGAACCTTCTCTTGTATTTCTTTATTACTGGCACTCCTTTTATTCACTAGATCCTCTCTCTCCTGCTGCAGTTTTTCTAAAGTTGTATCCAGAGGAAACACCTGTTCTTTTGCTTCCTGAAAAGCAAGTGGAGAAAGTCCTTTTCATTCTCTCATTCCGCTAAAGATCTACAATTTTTCAAGCAACAAAAAAAGTCATGTGGTTACTTCTGTAAAATGTATTAATACAGTTCTGGAAATTCCCAAAGACATGCAATAGCAAAACAAAACATTGAAAAATACATCTTTTTTGCTAGGATTACAGACAATGTAAAGACAAGATGAGGATTTTTCCAGGACAACAAAGCTAAGGGCTAACAATTTAACAGTATTTCCTACCTTGATCTCTCTGCATAAGGACTGAACCTCGGTGGTTAATTCCACTGTTTGCTCCTCCAGTTGGCGCCGCCGCTGCACGCTGCTGGCCAGCTGAAGTTTCTCCCCTTTAAGGTCATTAACTGTACTTTTCAGCTGTTGAATCTGATTTTGCTGGTCTTGCTTGAGTTTTTGTTTTAGCTCAATTCTACCAGTAACTGAGGGTGAAAACAAACACAGAGCGTGTCAATCCATTACTAAACACATTCACAGTCTTATGAAAATTTAACTCTAAATTAAGCTAGTCTGACCCCCAAAATCAAAACAACCAACTATCAGAATGTAGTTACTTCAGAATGTAAAATACGGAGCGTTTATATTTTAATGCAGCAAATCTATGTTTTCAATATAAAAATGAGATACCAGTTTGGTATGACCTACCTGTATCCCACAAGTGTTTTTTCTCTTGTTTTTCATGGCTTACTTGTAGAACAGTTCTACTTAAATCCACCCCGAGCAGCTTCGCCTCCTGCTGAGCAATTTTTCGTTCAACATCCCTAATGTCAGTCTGAAAGTATGAGGAAAAGAACATTTACTACTGTGTTTGGGTTTACCAAGATGTGTTTTATCTTTAGCACACAAAAACAATCCTGGGGCTTGAGGCAGCCTTTTAAATTCATCTCCTGTGCAATGTCACAGTGTCAGCAGCAAGGGTAGGTCACATCCCATGGGCTGCTGGAAACTGGAATTCCCAACTGTGAGAAGAAGTCAGTTTTTGCTTGAAAAGTCTTAAAACCTCAATGTTTGATCACATTATTGAATAACTACATAATTAAATGCTAGCAAGTATACATTTATATATTAAAAGAAATTACCAGAGCATACCTGGTGCCTTTCCATCAGCGTTATATCCTGTAAACATGCTTTGGCACCCTCCTCCTCAGACAGAGCTGTCTGCAAGAGCGACTCCTGCTCTTCTATCTCAGCCTTCAGGGCTGTCAAATCCCTGTTCGCGTTCTGTATCCTGTTCCTCAAGTCTGGGATGTCTTTATCTTGGAGATCAACTACAGTTTGCCTGAAATAAAATACAAATCCATAAAATATCCTTTGTCAAAAATGGCAGCGTGAATCCAAGGCATTCAAGACAACAAAATCTGTGATATTATTTAATAAGGCTAAATTAAGCCCATATAGTATCCCCTTAAGCTTGGCCACACTTAATTAAGCTTATGTTCTATCCCCAGCTAAGGCAATACACCCCTCATTTTAGACAGCTGAGATGAAAGGAACAAGCAAACAGTATCTTTTTTGGTTTTTAAATGAATTACAGCCAGTGCCCACGCCAGGGTCTAAATCCACTGCACAAGGGTGCCCTCTTGTGAAGGAAAGGTCTTCCCACTGACATATATTCTCCAAATTCTCCAAACAACAGTCTGCAAATTTCTTGAGACAGATTTCCTTCACCAGTTGGAAGGAAACCTGCATACCCTTACTTTAAGTGTTGTTCACACGCTAAGAAAAAGAAAACAGGACTTCCACAAAAACTCTTTAGGGCCAGTGTTATTTGTTTAAGTTCTGGAAGGAGCCAAGGGAAAGAGAAAAGGGAGACAACAACAAAACAGCCCGACTAGTATTTTCATAGCTTTAAAAAATACAGACAAATTGAGCCTCGTAATTGGAGAACACTGTAGGCACCCTTTCTGAATTTGTTAAGATTACCCACACTTTGTATTATCTTTTAAGTTAAAAAAGCCACCAACATAAAAACCTTTTTTAAATAACTAAAAGAATAAATTCAGTCCAATCTAATACAGTTTATCAGTATCAGAGACTGAGATGCATTCCCAAATGATGGAACTGCACATGACTGAACCTCAAGGAAACACAAGTGGCTTTGGGAATCCACTACAAAATCCAGAGATGCCTTTTAGAACATCATAGTTGATACAAAACTGCCAGCAACAAAACCTGCTGTTAAAGGAGACGCAAATCAAGATATTACTAAAGGGTGTTTAATAAAAATTCCATTCCCATTCTGTCCATACAACTTCCATTTCAGCATTTTTAAGGTGACATTGTATGAAAACATTTCAACAGCAACAAACCCAGGCTATTTGATGTTATAATGAGAAAAAACAAGGAGGGGAATTGTGCCTGAATAGTATACATTTTCAGTGGAAAAGTCAGCATATAACCAGTTTTTCTGCCTCGCTCTCGCGAGAAGCCCCAAAGAACCAGAAATACCAAAAATATAAACCAGTTTAATACTAAAGTCCAAATGAGCAGAGAACAAAAGGTAGAAAAATATTTCTCAGTGATGAGATTTTTCGAATGAACTAGCCTTAAAATAAAGCTTCCTTGATGTCTATGTAATTTTTTAATAATCAAAACCCCCAAGCATTTGAAGGAAAACAGCTTGCAACAATCTGGTTTACCTCAGGGGTTTAAGACTCATCATTTCATCACGTCTTTTCTCTTTTCTTTTAAGCTCGGTCTCTGTAGACTTCAGCTTGTCTGGAGCAAGACGCAGCTTAGACTGCAGGTCACTAATTACATCTTGCAGCTCGGCCTCTGTTTGAAACATCCTTTGACAAACCGGACAACAGGACTGGTTGTCCTCCGTCAGTTGTGTGATGAACTGGGAGTACACCGCGGTGGCTCCAGCAAGCACAGCTGGTTGAAAAAGAAACAAAAGACTTCATGTTAAAAGAAAAAAATCAACAGCACGTAATGGGATATAAATTAGATAGCTATTTACCATAAATGAGACAAAATTATAACCTGCAATTATAGAATCATAGAATGGTTAGAGTTGGAAGGGACCTTAGAGATCATCAAGTTCCAACCCCCCTGCCATGGGCAGGGACACCTCTCCCTAGACCAGGTTGCTCAAAGCCCCATCCAACCTGGCCTTAAACACTTCCAGGNTGCCAGCGCGCACTGCCGGCTCATGTTGAGCTTCTCATCCATGAGCACTCCCAAATCCTTCTCCTCAGGGCTGCTCTCCAGTGTGTGATTATAATCACAAAGATTGGAAACTGAAATGGCCTTAAGTGACCAGATCGCCCTACGTCACCTCCCAAAGACTTCATCAACTTGAATTATTCTACAAGCCTCTTTTATTAAACCAAGCTCACCCCTCTGTAATTAACAGTGGAAGCAAGTCCCTCCTTCAGAAATGACTTTTTTTTCAGGTAGTGCTATGCCCTGTGGGCCAAACCCACGCCAAGGGCTGGGTCTGCACTTCATTTCACACCTGCCAGATCCAGGCCTCAAGCATTTCCTTCACGTTTACACACGGAGGGAGCCAAAGCAGGTACAGCATTTACACATAATTAAGAGAAATAACTGAAATAATTAAAACCAGCAATCCTTCTTAATTATTAAAGAGAAAGATTAGTATAGATAAGGAAAATTTATTCAAAAATAGTGCTTCTCTTACATCAGTTTCTGCGCTGTTTCTCCTGCACAAGCAGCAGGCTGTCTCAGTGTCAGAGGCTAACATTTAAAACAAGCTTTAGGGAAAAAACCCACAAAGTTAGAAATGAACTTGCCTCGCTGTTTGGAACTTTTTTCAATTTCATCTTGCAGTTTGTTCAGATCACTGTCAAAATCTTGGCTTCCACAAACGTCAAAAATCTTTGCCTCATGAAAGGACAATTGCTCTTCTTTTTTTTTTAGCTCATTACTGAAGTGAGTTTTATCACTTTCTACAGATGCCAGTCGTTTGCTGAAACAAACAGCAATGCACAAACTCTTTTACTACCAAAAAAACCCCAGATGATTTCAAACTGCTCAAGCAAAAACAAAATGATGGGAAGTTAATCTGAAATTGGTATTACAGAGCTGCTCTCCAGTTCTTCAATGATTTTTCAGGAAACCTATAGTGTCAATCTTTTCTTAATCTAACTGCAGCACAAAGTGTTTCATTGAATTCCCCTTTGTCTTCTAGATGCTTAGTGATGAGAAACTAATTTCTAATGACAAAGCCATACAAAACTTCCTAGAATAATACGATATCATTTCCCCCCCCCAGCACTGCAATTACTGCTTACGAGATACTATCGAACCTCTTAAGCAAGGAACATGAGCATCCTTCTATTTATGGCCCAAATTTTCCAATTATGCAATATTCTTCTATTAAAATCTTGGGGGTTTTGTTTTGGGGAAGTTTAATGTGCATCAGGGCACAGCGTATCAGCTACACACGCCCAAAATTCCTCAAGATGCTTTTTTTTTTGATTTTGCAAATACCTAAATACACAGCAGCGGATTAAAATAACAAGTATGTTGAGCACATGAAACTTCCCAACATTTAAATTAATAATTATGAAAATTCTTACGGAGACACACTGAGTGAAGTTAATACCTACTTAAGGGCAGCAAGATGACTCCTCATCTGATTAATCTTTCTATTTTTATTATAAAGCCAGTCTTCAAGTTGGTTTTTATTCGGGAAGTATCCCAACAGCGATGTCAGTTCATCAGAGTGTCTTGATTTCACTTTTCTAATCTGCTCTTCTTTCTCTGTCTGCGGAAATGAAACATTTTCAATTAATTTTTTCATACCTTCAAGTTTATGTCACTCAATGCATTTGTGGAGTTAGAGGCTTCTATGAAGTCAGAGAGAAGCTTTAGATATTACTGTGGTAAACACCTGAAAAAATACACAAGTCTTGAAGGGACTGTATTAATTTCTTGTACTTCTCTTATGAGACAATGACAGAAAAATTACTTTGTCTTTCTTCAGCATGTCCATTTGGGTAATTGTCATGGTGTGCAGGTTCAACTGTTCCATCTCTTGATCCAGCTTCCGAAGAGCCCTGTCCAGGTTTATTTTCTCATTTTGCAGGGTTTGTACTTCCAGTTCCAATGTTTCTATGTTGCTGTTCCTCTCAGCCTTCTCCAGCTCATGCTCCTAAATAAAAAAAATAAAACTTACACTCGTCAATAATGTTCTAACTAAATTAAACAGAAGAAAGCTCTTGAACTACCAAGCAGCAGTATCATTGGCTGATACAGGTATGACACAAGATTTTTAAAGAATACATGAAAAAGGACAAAGGTTGGGATGTTGGCAGGGGAAAGTAAAGCAGATTCTGTTCTGAAATGTAGTACTGCCCCAAGATGCTCATGCTTTTACCATAAGCCATAACCACATGATTTAGCTTCAGGAAGCTCACACATATTCACATGGACTCTCTGTATTTTAGCATCTGCCATACATTAAATTTGGAATTATCCCAGTGAGGAGGCCAGAAGAAACACTGTCAAGCACTGATCATCATTAGCAAACAAAATATCTGCTGCAAAGGCATAACCAGCTGAGACATAAAAAGCATGTAATTTTAGAACAATTCATTGGATAACGTGCTTAGAACCAGCCAGCACATCTCACAGACAAGTAATACGCAAATGGCATGAAGTTCAACCAAGCCAAGTGCAGAGTCCTACACCTGGGACGTGGCAATCCCAGGCACAAATACAGGTTGGGCAGAGAATGGCTGGAGAGCAGCCCTGATGAGAAGGACTTGGGAGTGCTCATGGATGAGAAGCTCAACATGAGCTGGCAGTGCGCGCTGGCAGCCCAGAAAGCCAACCGTATCCTGGGTTGCATCAAAAGAAGTGTGAGCAGCAGGTCACGGGACGTGATTCTCCCCCTCTGCTCTGTGCTTGTGAGACCCCACCTGGAGTCCTGTGTCCAGCTCTGAAGTCCTCAACATAGAAAAGACATTNGGAAAACTGTAGGCAGTGTAACACTTCAGTCCATATTCTTCTGGCCCAATTATTTAAGATTGATTAATCTTACACAAACACAATCTGTGGTTGTTACCCTATTTATAACTCACCAAGCAGAAGCAGCATATTCTATTCATGCACTGTAAAAACCAAAAGAGTGAATAGCCCCTGCCTGAAAGGGTTCACCATTTGAGTGGACAAAGCATAAAGAGAGTATTAAAAGGGCAAAAAGCAGCAGATGGAATAAACATTAAGGGGCTGTTTCTTTGGGTTTTTTAGTGATAAAGCCAAAAGCTTTGACTTCAAACTTCTATAAATCTTTCAATTACATTAACTTACTGTCTTGACAAGCTCCTGATCCAGCTCCAGAATTCGGTCTGAAAACCCCTCCAGCTGCTGCAGTTCAGATTTTACATTCTTCAGCTCCACTTGTTTCTTATTTTGAATGTCTGACTTCAGCTCAATGGTCCTTTCTAATCCAGTTTTCTTGTCTCTTATTTCATCTATCTGTTTTTGTTTCATCGCTTCTTTTCGTGCAAATTCTCTCTGAAAAAAAAAAGTCAGCAATAACATACTCATTGGTTGTTTTTTTCAAGGGAAAACAACATTTAAAACCACGTCTTCGCTCTACCTTGCAAATATTCACCATTGTTAACACAAGACACTGAAATATTCAGATAACCAGAACCTGTCAAAAATGTTTTTGCTGAAATGTTTGGATAGGAAAATGCAGATGTATCACACAGGAATGGGAGCAGCTCCATTTTGAAGGTGACTTCAACAAAAAGTTGCTTATTTTCTAACCGGATGCCAATTGTTAATTCTTCCTCTGGCTTTTTAGCTTGTCAGCCATCCACCTGAAGAGCTGCCTGTTCAGAAGCTTTGGCAATTCAGATGGCTTGATCACCACTCTTAGTTCCAAAACTAATTTATACCAATAAAAATAACACAGAAAAATTCAGGCAACTCGTACTAAAGAATTCTAGAATTAAAAAAAAAAGGCTTTAGTTTCTCCCCCCAACATTCTTCCTCCCAGCACCATGAAGACACACACAGACCCGTAACACACTCATAACCAACCCTAACTACACCACTAAAACAACACTCTTACCATCAAATTATTTGCAGTTTCTGCATCTCTTTTCTGTCTCTCCTTCAACAACGCATGAAAACTGGTGATGTGCCTCTCACTGAAAGGCGCTCGCCCAAACCCCTCTATTTCCAGCTGTGCTGCCAAAGACTGAATTAACGAGTCCCTCTTTGCGATGTGCTCCTGGTGACGATCTGCTTGCATTTGAAGACGACCTTCACGAAAAGAAAACGTGACACAAACCCTCAGATGCCATGGCAGAAGATACATCTGGGATTCAAAGATGGTTGCAACAGTTTTCTTTGAAACAAAAGTATTTTTAAACTAGAGAAAAAGCTGTAGAGCACAGAATGCACAGTAACAGACTAGAAGCAAGCACTAGCTTGAGAGAGAGCTGTTTCAGGTAACTAGTTTTTCATTAATTAAATAAAGAATTTAAAGGAAAACCTTTAAATCACTAAAAATATTATTCTTCTAAACGAAGCAAACCCAAACATATTTAATGCAGGCATATATTCCGTGTCTCAACTCCTACAGCTTTACTGAAATCCCCACAGCCCATCTAATAGAGAACACACAATATATGAAAGAACATTATGCCAAAGCTCAAGCCCTAGCCTTGAGCAGTCTCCTGCCCCCACCTGAGACACTAAGCATGCTGAGCATTCAGCTTTCACATTTTTTCTTGGTTAAAACACACTTATATGATCACATCTTCGCCTAAAGAAAGTACCAGCTCAGACAGTGAAAACAATAAACTGTTGGACTGACATTGTACTATGCCACTGTAACTTATCTGTATTGAATATTTGTATAAAGAATGGTCAATTGAAGAACAAAAGTACTACATGTTGTAATTATACCTCAAACCAACAAGCACACATCAGAAACTCCAGGAGAAGAACGCCAAGACCTGCCCACCTGTGAGTATCTCACACCACAACGTGCAGCTGAGTCCAAACCCATACAGAGTTTAGGGGGTTTGTCCATTTCAAATCCCTCCAAATTCTTAGCAGGCAGTTCCATTTCAGACTTTAACTGCACTAAAAAATAAATACAAAGTTATAGATGAAGTCTAAAATACCTCGTTCAATGAGTAGTTCTGATTTCTCACTGTTAAATCTCTGGCATTCTTTAATGGCTCTATCTAAGTCACGCTTATAGTCCGATAATCTCTTCTCCTTCTCCTTCACTGTTTTCTGGTGGTTCTGGTATATATCCCTCAGCTGTTCATCTGTTCCTTGAAAAACCTGGATGCCAAATACAATAGAGAATCAAGTTAGCTTTTCAACTAAATTTATAAGTCAACCATTGATGTGTTTGTTTGGTTGGTTTTTTTTAAATTGTATAGTTTTCAAAATAAAAGAATTCAGGAAGAGAAACACCTCCCATATAGAATTTCTATCCTAAGACATATACTGCAACAAACTGAATACGCTTCAAGCAAAACTGGAATATCTGTTTTTCTGAGGCTGATAAAACAAACAAAATTAATTTTTTACCACTATTTGCATTTGTCAAAATTGTTCTCAATGCCTTGGCACAACCACAACAGAAAGAATGGGAGTATGGAATTTAAAAGGTGACCTCTTCCATTTTTTGTTGCAAATCTTGATTGTCTTTCTCCATCTGCTTCCTCCTGCTCTCCAGGGCTTTTACGTCATTGTCCAGCCTCATGACTTTGGTGAGATTCTGTTCAACTGCCTCCAGAGAAATCTGCAAAGGAAAGAATGCTTTAAGGAAAGTATCTCACCATCTTATGAATGCCATAATCAATTGTTCCATACGATATAGTTAGTCTAAGTGTAGAACTTCCAGATTTAGAAAGTATTTTTTAAAAAGGGTGTGGGTTAAGTTTTAGTTTAGTTGTTCTTTTAATTACAGTTTATAATATTTTTAGTTACCAGTGAAATTTGAGAAAGAGATTTTAAGTTATGTTACAAAAACCCAACACTGCTACAAGAATTTCACAAAGCATGTTCCTAAACCTCCACTGATAGTTTACAGCCTGGACCAGCACCTGCCAGCTTTCTTGGGGAATGCTCGGTTCTGCTTCAGAACAGATGATTAGATGACACAATATAAAAGTGGAAGATTTTAATCAAGAAAGTTGTCCAGATTGCACATTTTTCTGTGTTCTTCAGTACTTATGTATTGTTTTGTATTAAAGTCTTAATGCAATCGTCATGCAAATTACCTTTAGAGGATCAAGTTGATTCTCAATTGATTTTACGTTGTCCTTGGAAGCAGCCAGTTGAGCCTCTCTCCTGCTAAGATTATCCTGGATTTCCTGTGCTTTCTCTTTATTCTGTTTCAGATATTTCAGTTCCGCCTGACACTCTTTCACTTTCGAGCTTTGTTTCAGTCGCACCTGACGGAGAGTTTCGAGTGCTTTAATATACCTTTAAAAAAAGACAAAATTTCAGATCCTATTGGCAACAGAGCAATACTGATGTCCGGAACAATGCAGTAGACATTTTCATTAACATCTGCATTATTAAAGAAGACAATTTCCTACATAGCTTTTATTTCATTAAAATAAAGAGAAAAACCTTGTTGCTGAAAAGATCTCATCGAATTTTTGTTTCAGGGCTTTCCCTTCACTTAGCGGCCAGTTGGATTCTTCTTGGTGGCAGAAGATGACATTGTTAATCACCGATTTGGAAACCCCAAGGGCGCTGATCATCTCTCGATCGATTTCTGCACACTTGGAACTCAGGCTGACCTTCTCGCCGTGCCTACGGAACACAGGTAAAGAAAATCCACAGAGAAGTTACTGGCAAATTCTTTTAAAAGAATTAAACTGGGGTTTTAACATTATAATCTCATTGTAACGTCCCAATTCAAAAACTTCACAAGTAAGAAGTTTTAAGCACATAATTACCAACACATGCATTTAACACTGCCAGTATCTGTAACAAGATTATTATACATTTTGAAACTATGCAGAACCACCAGAGGGAGCAAAAACGGATCGTGAATGAAGTTAAGTAAACACACTCCTTAAATAGTGGAGATCAGAGTTAAAGACGGGCCAACAATGATCTGAAACCAAAAACAGTGCTCAAGGAAGTAAAGTCTACACGCTCCACACAACGCTGCTTTCAAACTGTATTGCTATATATACAATTTTTGAAAAAATGCAAGTCACTAGATACAAAAATCCTACATTTAAGAGCCACTACTTTAAAAACTATTTGTATCAACTGATAGATAAAAGCTATGCAGCATCGCTTTATCCAAGAGCACTGGTAGCTACTTCAAGGAATACTTTATGAAGTTTTCTCTTGTCTTATAAATAAAAATACACAAAATCCAAATTGATCTTCATGGCACAGTAGGAAAAAAATACTTGAAAACTTACTTTGTTCTTGTAATGACACCTTCAAGTGTTTTAAATTCTGGTTTCTTGCCTTTCTGGGTGCAGACCATGGATCGCTGGACAGCTACGAGCTCTCCATTTACATCTCGAAACTGCAAACGAATCTGAGCTCTAACATCCGTTTCATTGGCAATCTTCAGTAGAAACAAAAACACTGAGTAAGGGAAGTTCTTCTCAATATCCAAATAAAGCAAACAAACATTCAATCCAGTCACTATGACTTTTACCTTTGGATCGTGAACAAATGAGGCTCCTTTGGTGCCGGGAGGAAAATCTCCAGTGGATATGTATTTAAGACACTCAATAATAGTCTAAGAAAGCAGAAATAAGTATATTGTTATAATGGCAATTCAGAGTAAACAAGGTGGACTACAGGCAAAAACACAGTAACAGCCCAAATATTTAAGTGAGTTAAATACGTGAGGAGAGAGAAATAAGAAACATTATTTTATGAGTATCATGAAAATATGGTACCTTGCAAAATCAGTTTTAATCTGGATCAATATCCCAGGTAAAATATTAAATCAGTGCCCTGCAAAATCCGGGCATGAAAGCAAATCTCTACTAATGTTAAACAATGCCTTATTTACAGCAAACAGCAAGATTTTTACAATATTATTAATACCTTTCTGTAGAAGACATTATTCATGTATTGAGGCCTTTCACAGCTATTTACAGTTCAAAAGCAAACAGGTAGTAAGCCTTACCGTTTTTCCTGCACCATTTGGTCCCACCAAAATAGTCAACGGACTAAAAAAGGTGATAATTTGTTTGTCTTTATCTTCTATCCCAAAACTCCTCACTCCGAGGATACTCATTTTCTCAATTTTTGACATTTCTGCAGAACTTCTTCTCTTCCCAAGTCAGAAGAGGAAACGTTATAAACCCTGTAAAACAAAAGCTTCATGAAAAAAAGAAATCTAGAAGGCAAAAATCACAGCGTATCTCAGAAAGCTGACAACACATCTATACAAGCACCAAATACTACGAACACCTTAAAAACCCACAGTTAAGGCTCCTCAGTTGCAGCTCAAGGTACAGAACGCACAAGGGCAAAACTCTCATTGGTTTTAAACTGAGAAGCCAATCAACTCCAGGTTAAGAGAACTGCCATACCACTTATCATTAAATTAAAAAAAAAAAAAAAAGAAAAAAAAAAGCCAGAAATAAGCCTTGAAGTGTATGAGAAACACACTTTATTCCACACCACAAAAACCCACACAGCCGCTTTCAGAATGCCCCAAACACAACCGAGGCCCCAATATTTTTTCCCCCTTTAATAATGTGCTGTCATACCGCAAAAACCTTCAGTCCAGCTTCGCCTGTTTCCCACAGAACCTCATCCCAATTTGCAGGGAACACCCAGGATTACTTTTATCACCACAAAATGGAAAGTAAAGAAGTCAGGAGGCCTTGGAGGCCTGAGGAGGCGGCAGGGCCCGGGGCGAGGTAAACTGAGGGGGGCAACTCCTACCCCAAGGCCGGTTACCGACTCACGGTATAGATGTGCACTTCAAACGCATATATATGTATATTTGAGGTGTGTTTCACCTTGTTGAAGGGCTCAGGGCTCTCCCCGTAGCCCCCCTTTGCCCTCCCCAGGCGCCTCAGGGGAGGAGGCCCGGCGGGGCTCGGCCCTGCGGTGGGAGGCTAGGCGGCAGCGTGGAACCAGGCGGGAAAAAAAGAGGCATTTCCTGAAGAAACCCCGCCGCCGCGGCAGAGGTGGGCAGCGGGAGTTTCCCGACCGGGAGCCCCGTCGTTCAGCGGGGGTGGACATTTTCCAAGGAGAGAATGGCGGCACCGATGCTGCGGAGGAGGCCATAGTGGCCCTTTCTTCCCCTCTGCCCGCCGTCCCTTCCCCAAACACTACCACCATCACCACCTCCCCGATCCCATCCCGCTCCCGGTCACCTCAGCTCCCCGCCGCCGCCGTCCCGCCTTCCCCGGCAGCCACCGCGGCCGCGGCCCCGCCCCC
>VXBW01001194.1:27977-48581 GCA_013400375.1 Thinocorus orbignyianus
CTCTCCTCATCCCCTTTGCCCCTCTTCTCACCTCCATGGCCCCTCTCATCCCCCCAGTCCTTCTTCTCACCCCTATAGCCCCTCTCATCCCGACAGTCCTTCTCATTCTCATCCCGATGGATCCTCTCACCTCCCAGTCCCTCTCCTCATCCCCCAGCTCCTCTGGTCACCCCTCATGGCCCCTCTCCCCATCCCCAGGGTCCCTCTCATACCCCCAGCCCCTTTCCTCATCCCCACGGACCTTCTCCTTATCTCCAACCTCTCCTGCCTACCCCAGTGACACAAAGCGATTCCCCCTCCACGAATAGCCATTAGTATTTTTATTAAAAGTAAAAAACAGTTGCAATACAATGCTTTCAGAGGATCTTTAATACTGTTTCCAGGCTGTTGCCCCAGCTCAGTGTCCCTGCAGAGCTGGCAGGGCAGATGTGGTGGTGGAAGACTCCAGCCCTCTGCCCCAGAGCTGACAGGTCACCTGCTGGAAGACAAATCTGGTCCCATCATCAGGAAGCAGCAGATCATCCCATGACAAGCCCCCTTTTTCTGACAGATGAAGTGATGAACGGACCTGGGGTAACTAAGTTGCAGCGAGTGGGAGGCTGTACTGGTCAAGCCTTGCTTTTTTTAGGCAAATCTGTGGGTCCCCACAGCAATCTGGCTCGGTGCTGCTGGCTCAGAAACCACATCTCCGACGCCGGCTTCAGTGTCTTCTCCTTCTGCCTGTGACGTGCTGTGGAACCAGAGCCTGCACAGGATCGACCACCGGTGTGCAAGAGGGTAGCATGGCATCACTGGAGATGCCACTGCTGCCCAGCTGGCCGCAGCGATGCCAGTCCTGGTGGCAAGTGGTGTCTGCTCAAGTATTTCCAGTGACAGCGTGAGCCCTCGGGGCTGTGGGTGAGCCGCAGTTCACCATGACGCTGCCGGTGCTGTGGATGTGATGCATCCCTCTCTTGCAGTGAGAGGTGAGAGTCAGGAAATGGTTTGCGAGTGAGTTGTTAAGCGATCTGGTAATTCACCTTCCCTAGTGGGGAATCTAGAATGCAAACTGCAGAAATTCCACTCCAATGTCTCTGTGCTAGGTGCAAGAAGAGGATAAAGGGTAGTTATATAACTGACTGGAGGATTGCTCCATTTAGATTTAATTTGGGGGGAATTTTCCTTCAAATCCATATGAAAAATAGGGAAAGAATGATTAAACTAAGTGTTACGAGATATTTTTGAAGTTAACACCTTAGCAGGGCTTAAAATAGCATTGGGCATAGGGAGAAGTACTGTTAGATGCGATGTGTGAGGACCCTGCCCCACGTTCTCCCAAGGAGAGCAGCTTCTCTCACATCTCCCTGTTTTAGAAATTTAATACAGGTCTTTGTGGTCATTCAAATACCATCCTGATGCACCAGATGTGAAACCCAGGCAGGTGGCCTCTCATTAAGTAGAAATGTTTTACTCGATGGCATGTAGGATTCTTTTCCACGTTTTACACCTGCCTACGCAAGTGGTTGGAAATAGAATATAAGCTCTTTGTGAAGAGAGAGTGTTACTTTCATGACCAATCTTGCTTTTTATTTGCTCATGATTTTCTGAAAATTCTGCCTTGTAGATGGACAATTGTCAAATGCACAAAGGTGAAATTTGTTGGACTTGCCAAAATGTGGAAATATATCACAGCAGCTTCTCACAATAAATGCAAACAGCTTCTGTTGTTCCCCAGACGATGGCAGCTGAGCACAGCAACTTCTTGCTTCTCAGTGAGTGATTCCAGGAATATCTGGAAAGAAATAAAAAATAATCTGGAAGGAAACCCAAAGAAAAACTCATTTTCCTGAACAAATGAGGAATTTATCCTTGAATAAATTAGGAATTAATCCTGTATCTATCTGCAAATAATGTAGCCAAAATTCCCAGCAGTTTTTGCTGCAAGAGCCTTTGTTCCTATTAGTGTTCACTAAGACGAGGAAGCAAAAGTTCAAATCACTTTAAACTGTGTCGATTATTCCTTACTCAGCAGAACACAGGGAAAGGGGAAGTCACCACTTTCTCTGCCATACAAAAAACTTCAGCTGCTTCTGGTTAAGTCATCAGCCGTCATCTGTCCTTTTCCGTGCATCTGTAAAAAATCTCTAAACATTGCTGATTTTCTGACATTTATGACCCTAGAACAGTTTGCTAAGTCCTTTCAACATTCCAGTCAGTCCTGGAAAAATCCTGGATGTTAGGGAAGTCTGAAAATCCAAGGCAGATCTGGAGTTTTGCAACTGACCTCTGTTTCCATAATGAGAAAAGTCAATCTCTCCCAATTTTACATCACCAAATAACGTTGTTAAGAATACTGCAGGTGCACAAAGAGCATTGAGAGCAGCCCCTCTCCAGGTGGGAAGCATCTCAAGCTCACCTATACCTAACCATGGCCAGCTTTAAGCTTTCAGCCACCTCCAAAACTGATTCATAACTTTAGCAGCACATTTTAGTGCTTTCTGTGCTTCCTCTATGAAGGGAAAGCAAGTGGTCCGTCTTGTGTTGGGTTGAGATCGTGGTTAGGTAACGGGCTGAAGTATGGAAAACAGCGCTTGGTACTCAACCTCAGCATCATCTGTAATTAAATTAGTAACAAATGATAGACGAAGTAAGCCTGGACCTCGGCAGGACTGTTTTGGCTAACAATTCAGGCTTTCTCTGTGGTCACAGCCTGGTGATTATCCTGCTTTTTACGAGTGACAAAAGGGTTTGCAAAACATGAGCTCTGGCCACTGCACATCTCAAGACAAGAAGAAGTTAGTATTCAATTCACTGAGGCATTAATGGCACAGCAGGCTGTGAGAATATTGCCAAAGCCAAAGCCATACACATCGTTCAGAAGCAAATACAGCTCCTCTGGATGGACGCTGCTGGATTATACCCTGTTTGTGTGGTCTCCTGCCCCGGAGTGATTCCTTATGGCTGAGTTGCTCAGGAGCACAGCGCCTGAGTCTCTGTTGTTGCTGGATTCCCTATGGCAGCAACTTTCCATGTTGCTTCTGCATGATGCACAGACCAGATCCCTGGCTCTGCAACCTGTCTGACGTCTGGAATATTCTCCAAAAGTCATTGATGGGGAGATTTAGTTACTGGTGGTGTTTCTGGTGAGAGTTTTCTGTTTCACACACACTATTTTTTCCCGCCAATATGAAATCTGTTCTCTAAATCAGCGTTTGTGCTGCTGTGGGATGATTTAGTGGGAATGATTTCTTCACTTGTAGTCTGTCTCCTTTGACACTCATCGCGGTTATCAGTCTTTCAGAGCATATGAATCTGTGATTGTGAAAGTATGAAGGTGAAAGGCTGAGAAGCAGAAGGGACTGCCCAAGTTGCAGTTTCCAGTCTCCTGCAACGAGTATTATCGTGTAATCCCCTCTAGAAATCTGCCGATGCTCCTTTATAAAACTAGTTGGACTATTAGGTAGAAGAACGAGTAGTTACAAACTTTTATATTTTCAGCCTAGACACTTGGTGGCTGAAGTGTTCCCCATATGAATTTGTCTGAACATTGTCCTGTGTCTGAGATACCTTCTGCTCTGAACTCTCAATCAGTTTATAGGCTGCCTTCCTTTTCCTAGATAATCAAGCCAAGCTCTTCCACTCACCAGGTTCTTTGTTCAACTGGTCAACAAAGTTTGAAGTTCTTTGGTCAACAGGGTTGTTAATGACAGTAGGACAGAGACCACACCTCGAGACTGTTCATTAGTTACCGACTTCAGCCGAATAACTTTCCTTCCCAGTACGACCGTTAACGTAGCCCAGTGAATTATCCATCTGCCTTAATACTTTCCCTTCTCCAGATTAACCAATATGTTATTGTTTGATGCAGGATTTTACATGTTTCTTTCCAAACTTCTTCTAAAGGCCAACACACCAGAAGAGTCAATCTTCCCTAATTCAAGTTGCTTTTTACATTTAACTCAATGCACCACTTTACAGAAAATTGGGGGAAAGCAGATTTTATCATCCCCTGACTTGAAAACACAGTTCAGGTCCAAGCCAGGCCTGGAAGAATGCCACAGGCAGCTGTCTCCCCAGAAGCTGCTGACCCAGCCAAATCATTTTGCCGTCTTCTCCCTTCTCTGCAGTCCACCCCTTCACTTCAAATGCTGCTTTTCACTCACTGCACCACCAGTCTCACAATATCTTAGTATTTTTCCTTTGACTCCCCATCCTTCCTTGCAACTGTTTTTTAACCACTGTGATGTCTTAATTTACCTGATTTTGGTTGTTTGATTGTTTTGTGTTTTTTAATTCCTGTGTACTGTCAGTTCTGATTTCATTCTACGCTACAGGTTAAGTATGGACTCAAAGTCTGATGGACAAGATACTTGCACTCAGCTGGGAAACAGCACCTTATTTATTGATCTTGTTTGTTTCTACTGCAGTTGGGTGAAGGGCTTTTCACTGGGAGACACTTACCTATGCTGTCTTCATGCGTTTTTTCCATTCTACTGCCACATACCTCCCAAAGCGTCACAACTCCCTCTTTATTCAAATTCTGCAAGACTCATTGCTACTGTGATACAAGAACTCCCATGGATGATGGACAGAAGTCTTCCATTCTTCAAAAGCATGTGCAACTTGTTCCTCTCTCAAGTCACACCTTGGTGGTATGCAGGTGTCATCAGTCTGGGGCAAAATTTTTCATTGTTTCAGAAATGGTTACCAAGACCTTGGTGATTCAGATGGTGGTGACAGCATGAGAAGATTAGATTATTGGCCAATATTGCAAGAATCACCATATACTTCTTTCATTCTTGTTAATTCTAATAAAGTATATACTCTTAGAGTAAAATAAAATGGACGTGTTTATTTCCATACTAGTGATTTATAATAAATGTTAATTTTTGTGGAGGAATATAAGTATATATTGTGTTATTCCCCTCGTGCTCTTTCAGGATCCAAACATTTTCAGCTGAGCAGGGCCTGTGTGTCCCACTGGACGTGATCTGATGATAAGGTGATCTATAAGCCTGGAATTAAAAGCTTTTGCAGGAGCTTTTCCAGTTAGCATCAAAAGAACCTTTCAAGAGGCTTTTTTTTTTTAACATCCAGTTATACTTCTCTTGCTGAATTTTAGGACAAGAACAGGCATTTTGATATTAAAAAATATTTTAAAGTTTCGTTTAGCAATGTTTCCAACATGACTTAAACAGATCTGTTCATAAAATCACACGTTAAAGAATTAATTATTTGACATGCACAAGGTCCCCTTCGTTTCTGTGACTCTCAAGCAGATAGCTACGGAAAACGAGATGACTCTTCTCACATTGTTGAGTGATTAATCTGATTTTGCTGGAAAATTGTAACCTTTTAACGAGTGACTGTTGCCCTCTCACAAGCGATTGCCTGGCATCTGAAAGTAGGTTTTAGCCATTTACACACGCTTCGGTCTTTTTCAGTACAGAGAGGTTTTTCCACTAACGTTGAAGGACTTCAAACTTCACTTGATGCCAGGACTGCTAATTTCTGCCACTAATGCCAACCCTGCTTTTAAGATTTGGCAGCTGCTAATTAAAGCCATGCTTTCCCATCTATGTATTAGAAGCTGAATATCAGAGCAATCAGGCTGAAAGAGGAAGGCTAAAAAAGTCAAATGGGTTAAGTGGTGTTAAGGGTCTGTGTGTGCCTAAGAATTTGCTCTACCTAGAGCTGCAGTTAAAAAATCCTGTTGAACAAAGGATGTCATGCTAGTGAGTGGAATGTAATAAGTACTTAGGTCTCCAGATATCCATCTATCTGATTACGTGATGCAAAAGTAAGAATAGAACCACATGAAGATGGGTGTTATACAAGGAATACTCCTATTTCCTGCGATGAGTTTTTGATATCGTGTAAGAAAATGACATCTCTTATCTACAAAGGTGTTTTCCCCTTATTTGATGTCAGAGGGAAGGAAACCCCCAACCTGTCCCCACTGAGGCATCCCACAGTGCCTACAATAATTCACACTACGTTCTTCTGCCTTTTCCAAGACGAGAAAACTTTCCCTTCGATTTAATATTCAAGGTGTACATGGGTATATATAAGGCAGCGTGGGGTGATAAAGCCAAGAATCAAACGCAGCTTTCCTGGAAGCAAGAATGCTGTTGCTCTTTATCTCCTTATTGAGTTGCTGCTTCTCTGGCTCCATGGGCAGCGCGACAGAAGAATTTCAAGCAAACTTCAAGGCTTTAGCAGATCTTGCAAGCAAGGAGGTGGGTCGTTATCTTTTCTTCCTCCTTTATCTACAGTTCTTTGGGTGGAAGTGCAAACTTGAGTCTGGGCTAGTTTCAGCTCTAGCTTGCGTGTCCTGTATTTTGTTTGTCAAACTCGAGATGCTGAAGCCACTGCGTGTCAACCTCTCCTCAGAAGCTGGCGCTGCAATTGTCTCCTCAAAGGAAGTTCAGAAATAGAAAACCTGATGAATACGATATGTAGGCAGAGATGCTTAACAATGTGGCAGTCACTTAGGAGACAAATACCTTCTGAAACTCTCTTCTTTCAAATTTCAGATCTTTCTTCCAGTACCCGCCGGGAAATTTCAGGTAAGACTTTTACAGCTTCTTTATCACTGCTGCTGGTAGTCATTGGGGAAGGATGATGCTTGGTAGCACATCTTGAGAGAAAGAAAGACTTAGGCTACTAAGAAAGACTGAATCTCACAAATAAAAGGGAAAACACAAGGTAGTGGTATGTTCATGAGCAGCTCTATTGAATTCAGTGAAGTTCCTTGGGGAACTAATGGAAATAACTGATCGTGAGTCCGAAGACTCTGAGATTTGGCTGTTCTCCTGCTGAAGGCAATCCCAGGAGCTCTCACAGAAGGTTTAACACTGAAGCTGTTCTCAACATTGTTGTGCAAGGAATGGGCCCCAAACAGCACCCACCATCACTTGGAGCAGAAGGAGATGCACAGGGTTAGCACTGGAAACCAGGAAAAGCTCTTACCCCTCAGCAAACAAGCGGGTTGAGACTTAACAAAGCACAATGGAGTCCTTGTCTCCGAAGGAAGCAATCTGCAGACACGAGGAGTTATTGCACACAGACTTGCTGATCAGTGGTTTGCAGGCTGTGGTCTGCAGATTTCTCAGGCTCTGCGAGCTGAGAAAAGGCTCACAAAAAGTAGCTAAGAGCAGGTAGCCTGTTGTTGGGAAGAGGAAAAAAAGGGTTTGAGTTTGCAGCTTTAGAGGAGGCAAAGGGCAGCACTTTAGCAACAGGAGATTGCAGTGCTCCTCTCCTTCCACACGGAGATGGTAGCCATGAAAGGCAATTAGCATTAATCAATCTAACCTCCTCGGGCTACACTCTGTGATTTGGATAAAAATGCAAGCCAAATGGATTTTAATCCTCCTTTACAAGTCATTTCCCCATTTTTCCTTTATAATGACTTTTATTTTTAATATTACATGCTTTTTCCCCCTCCTGCTGTAAATTTTTCTCAAATCCCAGAAAACAAAAAAAATTTCCCTAATGGTACAGAAATAGAGTAGGCAACAGGTGATTTCTGTTTCTGCCATGCATGCAGTTGGTTATTGAATTTCCTCAAAGGTAAAATTCAACTAATTTGGCAGAATATAATTTTCCTGTTGATTGATTATTATTTTTTTTAGTGCAACCATGTTCCCTGTCAACTTGAAAGTACCGTACAATGGCTGAAAGATAACTTGAAGAATGATCAAACGAGAACACACGTCTCTCGGATGGAAAAAAACACAGCCCGCATAATATCAATGTTAAATAAAGCCCGTGTGGTAAGTTTCCTATCAGTTATTTATAGTGATTAAACAGGGATCAAAGTGAAATTACTGTGAATGGACTGCTCCTTTGCTTCCAAAATATGTAAAATTAAGTAACTCAGCATCCTGACTAACTAAAGCCAACAGCAGAATTTGGATACCACCTCTGTACACTCTTAATTTTGCAGTGTTGAGGATCATGCCTGCCACACAATAATGGTTTTATAGAAAAAAACTTACCTGAAATTCATAGATTCTGGATGGAACTTACAGTTTTCCAAATGATGCATCACCCTTAGACAAATTCTGGACTTATCATTATCCAGGAGGTTGGTAAGAAAAGGCCCCAAGCTGCATCTCAGTGAGCAAAATCAGCCAGGACAAAGTAGTCCTGATTCACAGAAGTCTTCTCTCCAGTCATTCATGAAGATCTCTCTCTCCTTCTGATGAAACATCACCTTGAGCAACCACCAACAGCTCTGCAGCGATATGCTCTTCTTATTTTCTCCCTCATTATCGCTATTACCTGTTGTTGTTGTTTTTATTCTTCTAGAAACCTAAGAAGGAGGGTTCCTGCCCGACCGTGGCCATGACCTTGCAGGGCGCCCTGAAGCGCTACCGGAGCTTCTTCCAGAAGCTGCATGAGAATTGCTAGAAGGACACAGGGACCCAGAATGTCAGAGATGTCTTTTACCCAACACTAGAGCCAGTCCCGAGGGAATACTGCCAAGCTGCCAGGGAGCAGCAGCACAACAGGGATGTGTCAGAATGTATTATCAAATATTTATGCCTCATCACGGGTGTTGACGTATTTATTTAATTTATAGAGAGCGTTTGTATATTTTCAGAGTCTTAATGTCCCAAGCAAGAATGAATAATAAATAATAAAAAAAAACCCTTAAAAATCATTATTCCTTTTCTGTATTTTGTGCATTAAAATAATTAGAGTATGTGTCGAGGCTTGAATAAAACTATGTGAGTGAAATGAAAACAATACAGGTCAGAAAGCAGATCCATTATTGTGCTCTCCTGCAGACATTATTAAATTGGCAGGATCTTTATTTTCTAAAGGCAGGAGAAAAAGGTACATGAGAACAGGCTATCTTTTAAATATGGGCATAATTAAGTTTGAAATCAGAGCGTTTTCATTAAATTCTGCAAAATAACTGCAGTGCAATGTACCTGCCTGATACACATCCTTTGTTTTTTTTAAATACTACGTTTTATTTAGTATAATAAGGATTGCCTTAAACTGTAGTTTCCATGAAGTGAATGCTGCATTTGTGAGTTACTTCTCCTAAGCTAAGATACTACGTTTTCCTAGAAGCGAAGTGTCAGAGGAAAATGACACTTAACATACGGAAGGCATATATTGGTTTCCAACTGAAAGGGGGTGGACTCACCAAGCCGGCCTTTGGGTCATGAGCTACTTTGAGAACCTGCCCAATTAGACATTGCCTAAGATTTAATCCAGAGGTTCTTGGCACAGATATATTTTTGAGAAGCCTCAGGCCCTCGCTGACGAAGTAAAACCACATTAGTAAGGAACTGAGAATAATTATGGCTGAGGAACCACCATGGTAGGGAAGATCATGACAGATAGGCAAGACATGAGAAGGAAAGAAATGACGAGGTGGAGCACAGCGAGGTGATGCCTCTGTTGGTGATGGAGAAAGTCCAGGATGAAATCATGCACTGCTATTAGCAGGGTGACAGTGGGCAACCTGTTGGGTTGTAAAACTAATGAACCTTCGCAAATAAATCAGTGGTAGAGAGGAAAGGCAAAGTATGCACCTCTCCTACAAAGACAGGCTGGGAGAGCTGGAAATGCTCATCCTGGAGAAGAGAAGGCTTCTGAGGAGACCTTATAGCCCAACAGTGGGCAGCAAATGAAGATGTCCAGGTCATCTGGCCAACGTTTTCTATTTTCTTCAAGGTGTCTTCAACACCACCAAGGAGCATGGCAAAACTGACATGGAACTGAGTGTTTCTTGCTACGGATGACTTTCTGCAGAACAAGGGAAAAATCTGTGAAAATAAAAGCCTTGGCTACTCCTTGCATTTAAAATAATTTGTGCTTTTGTGCTGTATTTGCTAATACATACATAACAAATTCCACACATTAAGTAATTAATACATACTTAATAAACCTTACATATTAAATTAATGCTGTAAAAACCCAGCAGAGCATCGTTCCCAGTGCACCCCAACCCAGCCCAGTTCTGTGTCAAGCTCCGACCTCCCCGAGTGGAGTTAAAACCTTCCTACCCCCCACTCCCACAAAAAATTGGTCAAAATATTGCACATACTGTTCTCAGCCAGCAGTCACTTGCATGGATTGATACAGAACCACAAAAACATTCCTCTCAAACAGCCTGTTCCCTAAGAAGAGACTGTAGTTTGTGTAATTTAGGTTAGAGAGCAGACTTTACAAAATTCCTCCGTTTTCTTGGCTTGGGACTGGCCTTTCACCAAGCACCAGAGGTGTTTCTGTGGCAGAGGTGCTCCAGGCACCACTTGGGGATGCTCTTCCAGCAAGAAGAAATCCAGGGTTTATCTTTAATCTCCCTGCTGGAGCATCCCAGTCTGGTTTTTCCCACACAAATGTCCCTCCTCTACCAGTCACCCTGGCACGGGCCATGCAGGGTGGAAAACAGCAAATAACTACATGTTTTTTTCCCTAAATTCTGTGGATATGATTCGAGCCTCCCCCCTTGCTCATGACCTGCTTTTTGCACTCACCTGGCTTTTCTCTGCTGTTGTCTCCTAGAGGTGGGAGTACAACTAGAGGTTAAAACCAGGAGACGGGTCAGTCGAGGGTCAGAAAGTTTGCTAGGAGAAGGGAAAACCTCTTGTTTCAGCCAGATTGCTTTAAATTTAGCCCCCAGCATAAAATATTGAAACATCAGCACCAGGAGAAAGCACTTCAGAGGGTTAGTAAAAGCAGGTTTGTAATTTAATTTGGTGACTGGGAGCCCCACTGAGTCACCTCCTCATCTCCAACCCTTGTGGATGGATCTAACTCAGGTGGAAGGAAGACCTGTGGTCCTGAGCAGCTCTGCTTTCCCAGAAGCAGAGAGAAAAGCCCGTCAGGAGAGAATTCCCCAACCCACGGCTGCAGCTTTTTATGCAGTGAGATCAGTGGCACTGGCTGCAGCTGAAAGCCATCTGCTCAGGTGGCCCTGAATCCCATCACAGCCACTTCAGAGATGCCCAGGAAACACTCATCGGTAACAAACGGGAGATAACATCTGCTAATGAGGTTAACTGCTGAAATGTAGTTTCCACGTGTAAGAATGCATTAGTCAAAAGGTGGTCATTCATTAATGAGGATTCAAAGAACAAGATAGGTCTCCAAAGCCCCACTATCTCCTCGGGCATCTAGCCTGCCCTTTCAGATAAGGTCTTGCTGTCTTCGGAGGAAAGAGAGTCTAGGAAAAAAGAGTTTGCTCCCTGATTTTCAGAAATTTCCATTTCCTTGTGCCTTGAGGGAGGTGCGAGTGACTGTACCGTATCCCTGCCGCATTACGTACTCACACGGGGACAGAAACCTTATCTGAGCATCGTCACTGCACACTTATCTAGATGAAGGAGCAAAAGCAGCTACTGCAAATGGTTGCAGCTTCCAGCTACTGATGCCAGCAAAAAGATGTCACAGTGAGCGTAGCATACGATAGCTCACTACCTCCTCTGCGCCACTTTAGGTCCACCTCCCCTGGGCACCTCCAGGGCTGCCTGGAGATGAGACAGCAAGAGTTGAGCAGCTCCCACAGCCCCCCAGGTGCTGGCAATGCCACCGAGCCACGATCAGGGTCAGAAAAACTCCTGCTTAAGCAAGGAGATTATTTCAGGCTTGGTGAGAGGGCTGTGGTGCCAGAGCAACCTGCTCCATCCATACAAAGCATCTGGTCGTGTCTCTCCAACCTGTCAATGGATGGACGTGCCCATGGGAATCACCATTTCTGGGTGCAGAGAAGCCCTCACCCCAGCCGATGACCCCAACTTGCAGCTCAGGCATCAGCAGCACCCTGCACAGCTTCCAGGAGAGCTTGGTTTTTACTTTCGTGGCATCCTCTGAGTTTTTATATTTTTTTCAGTCATATTCCTCAAATGAGCCCTGGCATGAACACTGCTTGTCACAGCCTGACTCCCAGGGAGATACCTTTTTCATTAGTATCAGACTTCATTCAGGACAAGAGAAAACAGCCACAAGTTGTGCCAGGGGAGGTTTGGGATGGGTGTTAGGAAAAACTTTTACCCTGAAAGGGTTCTTAAGCCTTGGAAGAGGCTGCCCAGGGCAGTGGTGGAGTCTCCATCCCTGGGGGTATTTAACAGCCAGGCAGATGCGGTGCTGAAGGACATGGGTCAGTGGTGAGTTTGTGGGTGGCTGGTTCATTAACTCAATGTTCTGGAAGGTCCCTTCCAATGCAGACAATTCCATGATTCAGGATTTCACTAATTAACGACATTGTTTATTCACTTCCATACTCCTGATCATTCCAAATTCAAACCGAGTCACTTGGGATTAAACCAATGGTTCGGATTTCCACTTGTCATTTTCTCCAGCCACTGAGTTTCTTCTGAAATGTTTTCTATTCTTTTTCTTTCTCTTATTCCTATTCCTGCTAATTCCATCATGGTTTGTGGTGCCTTTGCTCTGTCCATACTCACAGACCAGACAAATTCACAGGGAGACCGAGTGGTCAAGAATCAACCTTGTTCCTTTGTGAGCCAGCCAAAGCCCTGCTCAAAGAACCAGCTGCTCCTACTGACAACATGGAGCAAAAATACCCTCTGATTCTTAGGAGCTGGGAATTATTTCCTGAACACAAAAAACCCAACAAATTTGCTAAGGGGGGGGCGGGGCGGGAAATAAAATCGTAGGGTTAATGCAATGTTCTGGAGCAGTGCCAGGAGTTTGCAGACGTGGTTGAAAATCCCAAATGCAAGAGAGGAGGGAAAAGGGGGGGCCCAAGACATAAAATCTCTTGGTGGTTGTGCCAGCCAGGGAGAGGGGTGAGATAGACGTGCTCTCAGCGATGAGTGGCCGCGGTGTGGGGACACCCGAGGTGGGGACACCACAGCAAGGGCAGGCAGCTCTATGGGTGGTCCCTCACGGTGGTGATGGGAACTGCTGCGGTGCAGGATGGACCAGCTGTTGGCCAAGGAAAAAGCAAAAAAGGAGATATTTTCCGTTATTAATCTTGAGGTCCTGCAGGAATTCCAAACCACACCATCCATGGGGGTCTCCAGCGGTGGGGTCAGACCTCAGCCTGGCTGGCAGGTACAGCCCGCGTACAAACAGGAGGCTTTGCCCAAAATATCAGTGTGAATTTGTGGGAGATCAAAAGAAACGAGCTGTAAAAAAGCCAAAAACACAGCAGACCAAGAAAGGGGCGTAATATTTTCAGCTGCATGACTTATAAATTCAGCCTGAGGACAACTGGTAGCTCCAGGCAGGTTCTCTGGAGAGCTCCCAGTGATGCGCTGGTGCAAAGTCCATGTTCCTGCAGGGATACCAGCCTTGGAGCTCTAGAGACGAGCACACAAAGTGAAATAAAAACCCATCAGCGTTCCTGTTCGAGCTACAAACTGGGTATGGCGAAGCAGGCAGCAGGCTGGCTTGAGCTAAGCCACAACCACCACAGACTTTTGATTTCCCCAATTCAAAGTATTGAGATATTGAGGCACTTACTCATAATTGCTGTGGCATCAGGCTTGGGTCACAAAGCAGAGCTGGACCTTCTGCCACCGCCGCCCTTGCCAGAACCCGTGGGCAGAAAGCAAATGGTAGTGCATTTTTTTGTTTGTTTTTGAAAGAAGACACCATTCTTTTTGAAAAATTAATTGAAAAGGGCTTTTTTTTTCCCAGCTTCCAGGAAAGAGGGAAACACAAGTCACTGAGCTTGCCAGATAAGAAGCCACAAAGCCTTCCGTGAGCGAAGGGCTTGGACATGACCCTTGCAAACCTACAAGGACACAAAACCAACTCCCTGCCCTGATGACACCCACAGGGTCTGGGCTGAGATGCTCGGAGCATCCTGCATCCCTCCTTCCCCACCCACAGAGAGCCACTTCCCTCTCCCATCCCCAGGGCCGCGGCTTCTCCTGCTGTAAATGAATCCATTCTTACACAATACCTGCATTTTGACAAACTTTTGCCACAAGTCTTGCAAAAAGGTTGTTCTTTTTCCCTTTCTGAGCAGTTCCACATATTTTCCATCAGATTTTAGTGCGTTGATTGGCTTTTTTTTTTTTTTTTCTGACACCACAGCCTTTCCCCCACCATCTATCAGAGGACTGCACGCCGTTATCAGAGGAGCTCCGATTTCTAGAGAAATGCCCTGGAGACAGCCTTTGCTTGGTCATGCTTTTGATCATTCTGTGTTTTAGTGATTCAAAAATGGAAAGGCTACGTCCTTATATCTTTATCACCTATTTCTGTGGAAATGTTGACCGGGTGAGGAGTTTGCCCCAAGGTTAAGCACCAAATTTACTGGAACGTTTCACTTCTAGAAACTCTCAACAAATGGGTTTTTTTGGTTTTCTTTCTTTTCTATCAGTTGAAAAAATCAACCTAGAACGTTATTTCCTTGTAGAGAGCCCATAAAAATGGCAGAGGACTGCTCCAGAAGCACTTACAGGTTCTCTGAGCACATCAGGAGGATGAAGGCCCATCTCTGCCTCCTCTTGCTGGCTGTGGGCATCTCCGCGGCTTCCCAGCTGAGCAGCGTGGCTGAATTACTGACATTATTGCAGCAGATGGGGGAGACGATGGCAAGAGACATGCAGGTAAGCTCAGCTGCCACTTTGCTGATCAAAAATTCGATCAACTGAACCTCTTGAATATTTAACTTTCTTTTTTTTGAAAGTCACGCAATCTGCTTATGTCACATTTTATCTTTGTTAGTGTTAATGAAGACAATATTCAAAAGGCTTAATTGGTATATTATTTTTCAGACTCTGAGGATTGAAACTCCAGACAACATAAATGTGAGTAAAACTCCTTTCTTCCTTTTTTCTTTTTAAATAAAATGATCTTTTTCACAAATGTAGCCATTGGAAATTGAGATAGCTTAAAAATTGTTATCTACTAAACTGCTCTATTTGTACTTAAGAACAAACAATTATATGTAACTATTCTAATGTGTTATTAGATCACTAGGTAATTAAGATAGTAACATTAGATAAAAGGTTATTAAAGATATTGACTGTTGTTGTAACATATAAAAATGTTGTTTAAAAAAACTGAATGTTGAGGCGAAAAATATGCTGTGATATAAACGTCGCCCAAGGAGAGCAATTATTCTTGTTCTAATCTTCTGTGAATCTCCTGCAGAGCACACACAGAGTGATTTGCTGAATCAGCTTTTTAAAGGAAGGAGGGTTAGAAAGCAAAGAATAAACTCCTTCACGTTTTTGCTTGTTCATCTACAGAAATATCTCTTATCAGCCCACTTGGTTTAGCCTGCTTTTAGAAATGGCTTTTTATATCTTCACCACCAGTATGGGATTAAGTAGTCATGTTGCCACATCTTGGCTGAAGAACTCCTTGTAAATGAGGTGTGAAGTTCCCGGTGCCTGGGCAGAAGAACTGCTTTGCTCTCACCGGCACCTCGGATCCAGAGATGATGGAGAATTTCCCAACATTTCTGCGTTTGGGGTTGGTCAGTGGCAGAGGAAAGCAGCAGGGTCATGGGAAAAATGATCTTCAGAGGAGGAAGTATTCAGGAATGCCTTACAAGAGACCACGTGCAGGTTGAGAAGGTCACAGGCATGATGCTGGCCTTTGGCAGCTGCCTGCATTTCCTCCCACCTTCACTGACTAGTTTTTGCTTCATTACTCATCACTTTCTTCTCCCAGTAAACCTCAGTCTGGTCCTGCTGCTGGTGGTGGTGGTGTCCTCTCCTTCTTCTCTTCTTCATCTCTTTAGCTGAGCTCTTCCAAACCAGCCCCACTCTTTGCTCTGCTTCCATCCCACATCCTCTCCGGCCCTTCTGGCCACCTCGCCCAGACCACAAGGAGACAAAACCCAGTCACCACTTTGTAGAAGGGGACCAGTGTGCCCAGTACACAGCCACCAGTAGGACAGGACAAGGCAGATGGGGCTGAGAGATGAGAGTGTGACCGTTATCCCTGTCTCTCCTGGCATGTAGATGTCAGCCGTTGCTGAGGATGATGTTTGGAGTAGATGTAGTTTCATTTATTTTCTTTCTCTCTTGTTGAGACACCTCTAGTTTTTGGGGCAGAAAACGTTTTGCATCCAAGGAGCCCAAAAGTCAGTAACAATTTATTGCCACCTTGGGAAGCTGTACATAACTCAAGAGAATTATTAATAAACTTATTGTAAGTTGTGGTTACCGGTTTTCATGTCTCAGTTTTACTATTTCTTCCACTTTAGGATGTGAACTGTGTCAGCACCATCTTCAGAGGAACAGAAGAGCTGAGAAGAATTCCAGCTATGAAGAAATTCAGTGTTTTCTTCCAAAAATTTGAAAGTCTGAAGCAAAGGCTCATGCTAAACCTAGTAGAAGAGGTAGGAATTTATTTCTTGTCTATGAGAGATCCTGCAGCAGAGATGTAACAAAACTTCACGTTTCTACCCTTCCTTCCTCTAGCCTTCAGCTTGACCCACCTCTGTTACAAGGATTCATATGCATGATTAGCATATTTAAGATTTCAGGAATAAAAAGCTCTATAAAATGGCTTAATATTAAGTAATCTCATTTTCCCGTTTAACTTTTCAGGGCGAATGTAACACAGAAAGGAAGAACGCAAGAATATTCATGCAAAAGCTGATGACCTTCATCCGAAGAGCATCCAAACATGTAAAAGCATAGAGCTAGAAGCTTCCCGAGTTGCTGTGGATTTATACAAGCGACAAAATGTTTATTTTGTTTTAAAAGTACTCTTTCTTTGTGTCAAAACGTGGCAGGGCACAGTTTTGGTTTCCATGGTATTGTTCCGGTGCGTGTTTGGCATGTAACCTCCCAAAGTATCAATGGTGAAAGAGCACCCCAATTTCTCAATCTGCCACTTAGACAATTTAATGTTTTTTTTTTCTAAAGTTAACGGTGATGACAGAGGGGTTTACATCAGTATGAATTTATTTCTATGGTGCCAATTAAATTATATTAACTTTTATACATATATGTATTGTGGAGAAAATATTTATTCTGTATTTTTACTACTTTTAATAAAGTGAACAAATGTTCGTCTCTAGCTTTCTTCTTTTTTCCCTCCCCAAAAATTTCTTCCAAGCTGTTTCCACACAGAGCAAATCTAGTCATTGCCAAATCCCTGATGGTCAAGGCAATTAGATCCTTGAGGTGAACACGCATCCAGTTCTGGGCTCCCCAGTTCAGGAAGGACAGGGAACTGCTGGAGAGGGGACAGCAGAGGACCACAAAGATGCTGAGGGGCCTGGAGCATCCCTCTTAGGAGGAAAGGCTGAGGGACTCGGGGCTTTTTGGTCTGGAAAAGAGAAGGCTGAGGGGGGATCTGATCAACACCTATGAATACTGAAAGGGTGGGTGTCAGGAGGAAGGGGCCAGCCCTTTCTCAGTGGTGCCCAGGGACAGGACAAGAGGAAATGGGCACAAAACTGACCATAAGAAGTTCCACCTAAAAATGAGGAGGAATTTATTATCTTTGAGGGTGGCAGAGCCCAGGCAGAGGCTGCCCAGAGAGGTGGTGGAGTCTCCATCTCTGAAGACATTCAAACTCCACCTGGACACATTCCCATGGGACCTGCTCCAGTAGGGGTGTTGGGCTAGATGATCTCCAGAGGTCCCTTCCAACTCCACAGCATTCTGTGATTTTGTGAGTGAGTGTACTGCTAGAAGCTGTTTCTAATGAAATCCCAGGGAGAGATTTAAGGTGTTATAGGATATTCAATTGTTCATGTTCAGTTTTACTTTACCAGAGCTGTTGAGGAGCCCCTACTAGAATGTGGACTGATGGGCTACAGGGACCAAAGTGGCTGGTCACGGGAAAGGTGACCGGTCTCTCTCCTTCCTTTTCAGCAATTAAAATAGAAGGGGGGAGCATCCATGTGACAGATGAACTACAGAACATGCCCCGGGTGGTGGCAAGGTCTGAGACTCAGCCCTTTTCCAGTGCCTGTTCCCAGCTGCAGACCCCTCCAGTCAACCAGGGGACAAGCATAATGGACAAACATCCCACATATGGGCCACAAGACTCAGCCTGAGTAATCCCAAGGATTGGGGAAGCAGAAGGAAATGCTGCAAACAGAGGGAAAACCAGCTGCTGTTTTTTCTCCCAGTGTAAAATAAATGCCTTTTAAACAAGCAAGCATCTCCTCAAACTTGCAACAGAAACTTTGTCACTCACAAATAAATGTTTGCAAAGAAAGTACCTTTGGTGGAAAATGTTTTCACCCTTCTCCTGGAAGTGGGAAGCTGCCACAACGAGAGCATCCCCAGAGCTGGGACCCACACATCTGGAGCCCTGGGCTAAGCAGAACCCTCACTGGGACCCAAAATGTTGTAGCCGACCTCTATTGATCCCAAAATAAAATACCATAGCCCCCAGGTGGCAGCTTTGAATGTTAAAATCCACCTACCGAACATGCTGGAGGTGGGATGCTGTGATGAAGAAGATGCGATGGAGCAGGGGAGGCAGCAGCTGGATTCCAGCCACAGGTTCCTCCTGCGCTAATTAGACATCACCCAGGGTAAGTACAGCCCTCCCCGACCCTGCAGAGGGCTTTAGGTACCCAACTACAGGGAAAATTAACACCAATTAGAGATGATTAAGAAATAAAAGAAAAAAATAAAATAAAATAAATAATTAAAAAAGAGAACCAGAAGAGATTTTTTTTCAGCATTTCAGTCTGAATTGGGATAAGACAAATTATCTCAATATTTTACATGAATGAAAACTAAGGAAGGATCTGATTCACAGAGTCAGCATCTGTCCTTCACGACCCGAGAGGACCCTCCAGCAGCATCTCATCACCACCCGTGTGCTGCTCCGGGCTTTCTCTCTCTGCCCCCTCCCCGGGGTGGGCAGCACCAGGGGCTCGCTGTGCCCTCCAGCGTTAGGGCGGGGATGCCCGTGGTACCTGAACCCGCATTTAGTTCTTTCGGTTTGGGCTGTGCCCAGCCTGGGACAGGAGCTCCCACTGCTGGGTGCCTCTGGGGAAGCTGAAAAACAATTCACACCTTTTTTTTTCCTTTTCAAATTATTTCTTAGTCTCTTTTAGCTCGCACAAGGGTGATTCTGTCTTTTATCTGCCAGGTGACTGCCTGGATGCTAATTAGAATCATAGAATCATAGAATGGTTAGAGTTGGAAGGGGCCTTAAAGATCATCAAGTTCCAACCCCCCTGCCATGGGCAGGGACACCTCTCCCTAGAGCAGGTTGCTCAAAGCCCCATCCAGCCTGGCCTTAAACACTTCCAGGGATGGGGCATCAACAACTTCCCTGGGCAACCTGTTCCAGTGCCTCACCACCCTCACAGCAAAGAACTTCTTCCTAAGATCTCATCTAAATCTCCCCTCTTTCAATTTAAAACCATTACCCCTCGTCCTGTCACTAGACTTCCTGACAAAGAGTCCCTCCCCAAGAGAGTGTTCCAGCTTCCCAAAGATGTTTTTCAGCTCGGAATGCTCTCCCCCTCCCTGCCTGTATAGTTTTTCTGGATTCCCTTCACATTTTCTCAATACATTTTGATAGATCAGCACTTTTACACTGAATTCAAAATAAATGTCGGTGAACACCTTCCTGACCACCTGCAAAAATTTGTGCACAAGGAGATGAAAAAAATCTTTGTGATGCTCGTATTATCAGTAGCAAAGAAATCCCATGGCAATTATATCCTTGTGATCTCTACACCCACCCTTCACAGGCTCTTCATGATTTTTAGCCCAGTGGTGGCTGTCTTTTGGTCTGAGGTCTTCTTGAATTATTTTTCTGTGCCCAGGCAGGCTCTTACCACATTGATTTGCAGTTTCAGCCAAGGGTTGGAGCTTCTGGATCTTCTGGTTCACCTTCCTTGTGCACTCGCCGGCAGAACATGGAGAACTGAAAAGTCCTAGATTTGGGGGGAAAAAAAAACAACCAAAACATCAGGGTGATGTCAACGTTTTTCCCACATGAAAAGAAAAACATGGACTAAAAGACACAGCGCTGTACCAGCTGCTAGGAAAATGACTAAGGAAAATAACTTTATTGTGGGCTAAAAGTTTCAGCAAATCTTTCTTCTCTTGCTGAGTAAAGCCGGGAAAACAGCACAAAATCACACCGTATCAGAATCCTAAGTAATTTATTTTAATTAAAACTTACCTATTTATGCTAAACAACTAATATCCCTCAATAATTAATCCTGCCCCCGACCCAGAGCATCCTCCCGCAGAGGAGTAGGAGGAAGGCGCCCGGGGGCTACCGGCAGGTGGCACCGGGCCACCAAAAATGCGACATTGGCCACCCCCGCCGGGTGAGGGGCTGGGCAGGAAGGGACCCCAGAGGGGAATCCCAGGCTGGATCTTCCAGAAATACCATCAACCGGCAAAAAGTCCACCCTCCAGACCGTGTCCTGAAGGTATCACAGCACCCTGAGGTGGCCTCCGTGGAGGCCGGGCTCTCCAGCTGCAAAGGCAGGGTTTGGGGGTGGGGGGAGAGGGGACACAGAGCACAGGGGACACCAAAGCGTGTTGGGAGGGCATCTGGGAGGAGGAGGGTGTGAGGCTGGAAAGGGCAGTGCTAGTGGGATCCCATGGGAACGGTGTGATGGAGTTGGAGGACACAACCCACCCACCACGGACTCAGTCCATAAAGTTTTTCACCAGCATCTTTTTTTTTTGGGGGGGTAGGGGGGTTGCGAGGGGGGGAAGATTTTCA
>VXBW01001194.1:49937-100795 GCA_013400375.1 Thinocorus orbignyianus
ATGATCTTGAAGATCCCTTCCATCTCTAATCATTCTATGATCTCCAAGAGCTCAGGGGTCACCACGCTGCAGCCTCCTCATTGAGATGGCTCTTCTTGAAGAGCTACAGTAAGTTCTCAGGGTCTCCTGCCTCCAACCTCCTGCGTACCATGGTCTTCTTGAGCTTCTGGGCTTGGCTTGGTGGCAACAGCAGGTGCAGGCTCAGCCAGCCCATCCATCCCATTCCCACAGCTGGGAGGTTTGGCACCTTTTCCCATTGGTCCAGGAAAGAAAATCCGAAAGCCAGGCAAGAGGCACAACCAACCTTCCCCACAATGTGCTTTAACTCCTGCCCTTCAGATGGTGGGTTGGGCAAGTGGGTTCCTCCAGACCCATCACCTGCAGATGGATACTCATAAAAAATTTAAATCTTTAGTACCCCATTCACCTGGTTTTGGTTGGTTTTTTTAAAAATTTTCCTACTGATGTCAGCCCCAGCCGTGTCAGTGGGAGTTTGGTGGCGTAAAAAATGAATGGATGCTCTGTTTGGACCAGTTGGTTACTGGGACATCAGGAGCTCAGGGCACCCTGATCAACCCAACCCCAGTGCTGCTCCTTGGCTTGGGAGGAAGGCTACGGCTCTCTGTCTTTGGCAGGGAGGCTGGGGGTGCTGCAGGACTGCACCCTCGGTAGGGAAACTAATCCCAGGTGCCTGCAGCTCCTAGGGCTTTCCTTGGCCAAGAGTTCATGGAAGGTCTGTGTCCTGCAAGCGTGAGAGAAAAGTGAGGAGCTGGGGGGGGGGAATTCCAGGGACCACAAATCAAATTCTTGGAATTTCCTTTATCCCCCACCAAAACAAGCCCGGATTCTGATTTTGGTTTAGTTTAAAAATTCACTGTGCCACTGGTGGGGAGAACTGGGCTGATTTCGGGTCCTGAGATAGCTCTGTCCAATTCCAGGAAACCGTAAAGGGCCCATCCCAGGATATATTTATTGTAGCCTGCGGATCAGAGCGCTCGCTCCTATTACCTCATGCCATCTGGGCAGAGTTTCAACATTTCTGACATTATTCATGCTCCTGCATGTGCTTCAGCCAGACTTCCTTTCTGTAAGAGAGGCATTTATAAGAAATGGAAACAGCGTGCAGCGAGCCCCGCGCTCCCAGGGCTGCTCACTGAGGAGCAAATTTTCTTTTTAATGTTATTTTTGCAGCTTTTAAAGTTGATGCTCCATCTCTGCTCCCTAAGTCTGCCCTGCATTAACCCCTCACAGCCCAGAGAGCCCGTAGCAGGGATGCAAGAGAGGGATGCAGCAGTTGTTGGGTACCCATTAGCAAGTAAATCTGGAATTTTCCAGGTGCCAGTGAATGCTCCACACCTGTTTTTTATGCCCCGGTTGTCTGCTCCCAAAAGAAATCCTTGTTTCTGAGTTTGATGGGGAAAAAGGAGGAAGGCAAGTGGGGGAGGAAATGAGAAAGGATGTGCATTAGAGCAGGTTTCTCTCAAAACAGGTAGAAAGGGGGAACACCCCCCCTCAGAGCAGGGTCTGGAAGGACTGTTGGGTACCGGTGGGCATGGACAGGTCACGATGCAGCGATGGAAGGAAGTAGCCAGGGCCGCGAGGAAGCAGATAAGAGGCTCTCTCTCGCCATGCTCCCCCTCTTCCCCTCCATGAACCCCCCCTCCATCCTGTGGTTGTTCACTCTCCCCACCTAAATACTGTGTGCAGACCTCGCTTCTGCTCCCTCCTGAGGCGCGCTGCCATCTGCCCCATCAAAGAGGCAGCTTTCTGTGGCAGCCCCCATCCCCATTTCCCATCTCCCCATCTCCTATCTCCCATTCCCATCTCCCATCTCCCCATCTCCTATTCCCATCTCCCATCGCCATCTCCCATCCCCCATCCCCATCTCCCATCTCCCAATCTCCTATCTCCCATTCCCATCTCCCATCCCCATCTCCCATCTCCCCATCTCCTCCCATCCCCATCTCCTATCAACTCTATCTCATCTCCCATCTCCCATTTCCCCATCTCCCATGTCCCATCTTCCATCTCCCATCTCTCCATTGCTGGAGCAGGGATTCCCCACTGCAGAGCTCCTTCACTGGATGGATTCAGAGTCCTGGTTGGGGAAAACCTTCAAAGCAAAGACCACCACCAACACTCAGTGTTAAGCTCAAGCTCTTTCCCCTTAAGAAACCTTAAGGATTTACACCCCGAAGGTCCTCTGCCCTGTCCACACCCCATGTAGCACCAGGTGAGTGCAGGACCTGGATGTTGTGTGGTCCTTGGAGTAAACGAGGTGCTCCAGGGCATCCTCATCCTGCTGTCCATGAGGGAAGGGCAAATCCACCTCTGGCTCAGCTTGGAAGGGAGCCCTGGGCTGGGAAGTTATCAGAAAGCTGATAGACTCCTACGCTGCTCCAGCGAACGTGGCACCTGCTTCAGCAGCTACCTTTGCACCTCAGCATGCTGGTTGCCTCCCCTTCACTCCCCAGCTCCTCAGAAAGTCTTTCTGGATGTTCAGAGCCTCGTGGGTTCGCTTGGAGGTGAAGCATGGAAAGTGTCATGGAGGTCTCATAGAAGGTCCCATGGAAGGTCTCATGGAGGTCTCATGGAGGTCTTATGGAGGTCTCATCGCCACTCAACGGTAGTTTTGCAGGGGATGAGGAGGGAAGGGCATTGCGGAGACAAAACCTGCTCTGGGCAGCCACGGATGAGAAAGTCTGTGCCACTTGTCACCCTGGAGGGGACAGCTGGGCCTTCAGCTGGAGACTGTCCATTCCACAGCACACGTGGTTCAATATTAACCACTCTTTGGTGCAGGTGGTGAAGGAGTGCAGGTGCAGGAGTGGTGCAGGAGTGAAGGCATCTCGAGCTGCTTTTCATGGCAGCTTAATCAGCCATGGCAGCGAAGACGAGGAACAAAGAACTAAGTTGGAACCAGTGTGCCCAGTTCAGAACCCTCCCTTCTTGCAGGCTACACCAGCAGCTCTGCAGCTGATGCCACGCAGTTCATGCTTTTCATTTCATTCCTTAAATAAAATCTTCCCCAAAACACCTTATTTCAGG
Organism: Thinocorus orbignyianus; assembly: GCA_013400375.1. Lineage (NCBI taxonomy): Eukaryota > Metazoa > Chordata > Aves > Ciconiiformes > Thinocoridae > Thinocorus > Thinocorus orbignyianus. Next base: position 52,986 of record VXBW01001194.1, read on the forward strand.
GCACTCCTGACCGAGATGGAGAGGAGCCTGTTATAGAATAACACAAACCACTTGCTGGAGCATCAGTTGGGGATTTGATTTGGGTTTCTATCAAAATATTATTAAATATTTCCTCTGCATTAGGAAAAGGAGCCCAGATTTGGGATCTCCCCAGCTGGGGTAAAGGTGATGAAATATTTCAGCGATCTCTTTCTCCGGGTCTCAGTTTACCATGAAACGAAGAGAACTGGCAAATCATGGGGGTAAGATGGAAAAGGGGGAATGTTAAGGGTGTTGAGAGCAGGGGTTGGGGATAAAACCACTGTGAAATAAAGCTGGAGCAGGGCAGCAGCTCTGCAGAGCATCGGGGATGGTGGTGTTCGTGGCAGCTAAAACTGGGTGGGGAGGAGCGGTTTTATTATTTATTATTATTATTTATTCCTTTGCTATCCTTTTATCTGAGGACACGGCAAATGGAAGTCCATATTCTCGCTCCACTGAGCCAGCTGCTGCCGGGCTTGTTGGTGTAGGTGGCATGAAGAGGGGGGAAGGAGTGGGTTTGGGGAGGAGGAGGCTTTGTAACCCTAAGGTGACACACAATAACACCGGGGAGAAACAACTTGTTATTTCCTTGTTTCATAGAGATAAAGAAGCAAATACACAGACCAGGCATCCCAGCTCGGGCAGGTCCTGCTCCGTGGAAACCTGCTGTGTGGTTATAAAACATCAATTAAGTTCCACCGAGCCAGGAGCTGCCTGAAGCTGGAGGGAAGAAGCGGAGATTTTGGGCTGGGGACTGTTAACCTCCCTCCCCCATCGCATTCCTGTCCCCAGGTCTATGGATTTGGTGCCCGGTGCCATTTCCTGGCAATGATACCTGCTAAAAATAGCCGCTCGGGATCATAACAGTGCTGAAGTCATAGATCAAACAAGTCACTGTAGTCACTTCAGGTATTTAATATACATCGAGCGTGCGTACGCCTTGGCCCGTCACACCAGGAAGCTCGGAATTCGTTTTTTCCCAAAGCTGTCTGAGGGGCCAAAAAAAAAAATAAAAAATCCACAGGAGGTTGGAGCATGAAAGGAAGAGCAACGTGATCTTTTTCTGTCATTATTTAGGTTGTATAACAGGTGGTGTGTCTATTTTTTGGGGGGATTATTTGCACAGAAACCTCAAATACCTCCTGCCATCCCTTTCCCAGGCTACTTTTACCTTCTCTCTTACTCTAGATCTAGAATCTCTAGATTTCTGGAGGTGTAACGCCAGGGAGTGAATGAACCTGTGCCTCTCACGCCACTATAAATGTCCCTCCCTTGTTTATGTGCCACTCTCCTTTGATTATTTAACTTCCCTAATATTCCATCGACTTTCTTTACGCTGAAGTCTCGCTGGGGAACGGTGCCTCACCCAGCAGAGATCTGGCTGGAGGGCACTACCACGAGATAAAGTGTCAAGTGGGCAAAAAAAATCAGTTCAGAGGAGGCATGGGGCATCCACAGTATGGTTTTTTTTCTGTATGTAGATTCAATGTGGGCTTTTTCTTTCATTTTTATATCATATTTATTTATCATTTATATTTTATACCCCAATGTGTGTCTAGGTCACCCCCGCATCTCTCTTGCCTCTCTCCTCTTGCCTGTGGCTTCAAACCTGCCCTGAAAGTATTGAAAAGGAAACAATAAATAAATTAAAAAAAAATAAAAGCTCTAATTTTCTGCTGGATTAAAGGCACCTTGAAGGCATTGGGTGCAAAACTAACCTCTCTCACTTGGATCCAGCAGGTCAGAGAGAAATCCTGGTGGTTTCAGCCCCCTTTGTTCAAGCTGTCATTGCCCTTCCACACGCTTGGTCTGCAAGTGGTGGGAGAGGACAATACCAGGGGGACACCCTTGATGCCTCCTGACACACAGTTCTTTCGGGGATCAGCCCAGGCCAAGGCAGGAGAAGATAGGAAACAAAAAAAATTCCCCAGGTTTTGCAAAATGTTGCCCTTTTTTCGCCCTGCCTGGTGCCTTTTGCCACTTGCAGGGAGGAGGGATGATGGGCAGCGTATCTCCTGCCATAAAATATTGCACAACCTACTGCTGTGAAACCAGAGCATCGGCAAATCTGAAAACCTAACAGCACAAGCAACCAGGACCAGATCTCAGCTGGGAGCTTCAGGGGAAGAAGCCCTGCAAGCAGACTCCCTCACAGCTCTAACTAAGCCGAGGAATCGCATTTGACTGTTGAACTTCCAAGCTGATGACTGAACAAGTCCAAGCAGCTCCGCTTCTCACCAGGAAAGTGGTCTGCTGAGGTGGGCACCTGTGTCACACAGGGGTCGCCCAGTTTTGGAGCGCCCTGATGTGCAGAGGAATTGCTCTGGTGGCTCCACCGACCCTTCTTTCAGCCGTTTGGCCTTGCATCACTGGGGGGAACTGGGCTGGCACTGGACAATTCATTGCTTCTTGACCATATCATGCCCTGAAAGCATAAATGCAGAGGAGATGGCCAGCAGCATCACCAACAGTCTTCAAATATTTCATTTCCTTTCCTACTGACCTTTTTTCTACCACCTCTGGCTCTTCCTGCTACTTCAGACTCTACCACATCCCTTCTGCAAACTGCTAACACCAAATAAATAAAAACCCCCACAGATTTGGCCCTACCTGGTCATCAGTCCTGCTCTCAACAACAAAATTATGCCCTGTGGAGCTGGTACCAACCCAGAGTCCTGCAGCAACTCCCCAGGGAACTGGGTTGCTCAGAGGCAGCACGGGGGCTGGTTCCTTGGCATGCTGCNCCCGCAAGACCCCACACTCCCGGAGCCTCCCCTTCTCGGGGAGGTGGTGGTAGGGTGGTGCTCTCCCCCATCATCCTCCCCCATCCCCATCTTCATCATCATNCCCTACCTGGTCATCAGTCCTGCTCTCAACAACAAAATTATGCCCTGTGGAGCTGGTACCAACCCAGAGTCCTGCAGCAACTCCCCAGGGAACTGGGTTGCTCAGAGGCAGCACGGGGGCTGGTTCCTTGGCACGCTGCAGCAGGTTGCCCAGGAGCAGGGCAATTGCTGGCCGAGCTCCCACCCAGCTCAAAATAGCCTCACCTGGCCCCTGCATTTCATACGTCTCCTTTCCGAATTTGCAGAGCTCGCTAGGGGTTGGTAGAAAGTCTGGGAGTCCGCATTTTGGGATTAACGGGCTGCATCCAGCTGCTGGTGTATGCATGAAGAGTGGCTGCGCAGTCCCTCGGGGGTACGGGGGGTTGAATCCCTCCATGGGATGGGGACTGGATCCCTTGGGATGAGGGCTGGATCCTGCAGAGGGGATGGAGGCTGGATCCGTTGGTGGGATGAGAGCTGCATCCCTGCATGGGATAGGGGCTGGATGCCTCAATGGGGACATCNCCCCCTTCCCCCCGCCTCCTCCAGCAGCAGCCGCTGGTGCTACAACAGCGTGATTTCCCCGAAGTGATGCCGCGGACAGCAGCCAATGGGAGCCGCTCCCGGCCCCCTCCGAGGCGCTGATTGGCTGAGACGCGGCCGGGTGCCGGGGCGGCGGGGAATCCCGGGCCGCCGCCGCGTTATACCCGNCCTCGGGGTGCTAGGAACTGGGTCCCCCGGGGGAAAGAGGGGTGGGGGCTGGATCTTGCAGCAGGGACAGGGGCTGGATCCCTCCGTGGGATGGGGGCTGGACCCTTTGGGTGGGCGTGGGGGGCTGGATCCCTCCTTAGGGACGAAAGTTTGATCCCNGCGTCCCGCAGCGCGGCCAGAGGCGGGCGGGCGGGCCAAGAGGTGGGAGGGTCGTGCTCGGTTTTATTCACATCTCCGTTTTCCTCCCGTTTTTTCCCTTCACCGTGGGACACAGGGCTCGGCACAGAAGAGGTGAGTCGCGGTGCGTCCCCTCCCGTCGAGAATCCCCCTTCTCCGCCTTTGCACCGCACCGGGGTAAAGCGCGCCCCGCACGGTGCTGCCCACCGGGAGTGCGGGTTAGAAGGAGCGGTTCTGCTCGCCCAGAGGAGCGCGGCTCCTCGCCCCTTAAGCATCGGGCATCGCTCCGGCGATCAGCTGTCGTACCCCCTATCTAACCCCCCCCCGAGGGGAAGGGGTCGGTGCGGGATGTCCCCCCCCTGCACCCACGGGAACGGGCACGACCGGGCGTGGCTGCAGGAGGCTCCGCTCCCCCGTTGAGACGGTGCCAGGTCTGAGCCCCGGAGGTTGGATCCAGCGTCCTGGAGCCGTCCCGGGCTGAGACCCGCTTCCCCGGTGCGGGGAGGTTGTCCCGCAGCCGAGTGCCTCCCTGGTGGGAGTTAAAAACGGGTTGTTTGGGAAATATATCCTTTTTTTATATGTATATATATAAACCCACCGCAAACAGGAAATTTTTTGTTGTGCAGAGGAAGGGCCGCCCCGCTCCGCCTGCGCGGAGGGGGGCGGGTCGGACGCGGGGCGGGGGGGCTGCTATTCGGGGTTTCCCCCCTGCAGCAGAGCCGGTCTCCTCCGCAACCTTGCGCAATATAATTAATAACAAACTTTAAAGAAGGCGCCTGTGCGGTTGGTGCCTCTCCGGGGAGGCTCCCGCAGGAGACAACCGGGAAAACCGGGAGCGGGATCCTTCCTCCTCCGGTGTCCCGCAAAGGTCCCGTCCCCCGCATCCCGGGTGGAGGAGCAGCCCCTGCGGACAGCCCCTTCCCAGGGGTTATTTTTGGCAATGGCCGGGCTGAGAGGGAATCTCCTGCGGGAGCAGGTGGAAAATCCCGCAGAAAAGAGTTAAAATGCTGGAAAAGTCGTTTTGGTGGCAGCCGGCAGTGCTGGGTGGCAGTGCCCACCGTGCAAAGGGCAAGGAGGGGTGGCATCGCAGGGGGAGGGAGGCTGAAGCAGTGATGATGAGGTTTTTGCAAGCTTGACCTGTAATTTCTTTCCCAGAGGACAACATGCCCGTGTCCAGGATGCGCATGAGGCCCTGGCTGGAAATGCAGATTAATTCCAATCAAATACCGGGACTGATATGGATTAATAAGGTGAGGGTTGTTTATTACTCTTATTATCATTGTTAGTATTATTTCTGTGTTGTTAGCCATTCTCGTGCTTAGATGCCACTAAATATGAGTCAAGATCATAAAAGAGAGAAAACAAAACAAACCACCAAAACGTGGAGAAAGCTTGCAGATATTATGTTTAAAAAAAACAACCAGTTTTGTTTTCAGGAAAGGTGGCTCTGGTTGGGACAGGAGGAAGCAGTGCCGTTCTTTTCCCTGGGGAATAGTAAATCAAATGCAACCTGAACATGATGGAGAGCCAAGAGAACTCCAGGATCTGCCATAACTCTGCTGCCTGCTCCAGCCAAGTTACCTCCTGTCCCACTTGAGTAGCTGCTGTCACACTCCCAGTTGCTCCCAGTTTTAAGATTTGGCCTGGATTTGTCTCCCTTTGCTCTGGAAGGCAGAGGGCAGTACCTGCAGCCCAGGGTGACATCCCTGGGCTCATTGACCCAGGTCTCTTTTTTCTGAGGTTCCCATATCCATCCCAAGATGATGTTTAAGATATGACTCGTTTTCCTTCAGATTCCTGCAGGATCCTTTAAAAAGGGTTTCTCTACCAAAGTATACCTGGAAGATATACTGCAGTTGATGGATGAGATGCAATGTATTGAAATGATTCTGGGATAAAATTGGCAATATTGCTTCCTTCTACTGTACCATACCATGTGTGGCTTTCCCAATCTCAGAACTCTTAAAAAGCCTTGTCTGCATTGAGTGAAGGAGATGGCCCAGTGGAGGCTTGATGAAGGCACGGGGCAGAGGGTGTGTAAAGTTCCTGAGCTGCTGCTGAGAATTCTTTGGTTAAATCTGTCATTCCAAGATGGCACGTAATGCTGCTTTTTCAACTCAAATCTCTACTGGTTTAACTTCAGGATAAGATGATGTTTCAAATCCCTTGGAAACATGCAGCTAAGCACGGCTGGGACATGGAGAAAGATGCCTGCCTTTTCCGGAGCTGGGCCATTCATACAGGTGTGTGCTGGCTCTCCGTTGCCATCGGGCAGATCAATAGCTCAGCCCAAGTCTTCTTTTGTCTTGGGTACCTACAGTAATTGTGAGCCTCTATTAAATTGGAAGAGGGAAGATTTAGATGAGATATTAGGAAAAAAATTCTTTGCTGTGAGGGTGGTGAGGCACTGGAACAGGTTGCCCAGAGAAGCTGTGGCTGCCCCATCCCTGGAGGGGTTCAAGGCCAGGCTGGATGGGGCTTGGAGCAACCTGGTGTAGTGGGAGGTGTCCCTGCCCATGGCAGGGGGGTTGGAATTCGATGATCTTTAAGGTCCCTTCCAACTCAGTCATTCCATAATTCTATATATTAGAGAAAAAAGAAGTTTTGTTGTGTTTAGTTTTAAGTTTGGTGGTCTTGTTTGTTTTTTTTTTTAATGGGACAAATTAGCACAGAAAAGTCTAAACCCTCATCCCATCTCTTATTTATAGGAAGATACAAAGTAGGTGAGAAAGACCCCGACCCGAAAACCTGGAAGGCCAACTTCCGCTGTGCTATGAATTCTCTGCCTGACATCGAAGAAGTGAAGGATAAAAGCATCAACAAGGGCTCCAGTGCTGTCAGGGTTTACAGGATGCTGCCACCCCTGACCAAGGACCAGAAGAAAGGTAGGACTTCAGCAGCAGTCCAGCTGGGGTTACACATCTTCCACTTCTGCGCTTCAAAGGTGCTAAAATTCCCTGCTCTGCCCAGGCAGGGTGATAACAGAGCTGCTGGTAGCACTGGTGCTGCTGGGGCTAGTCACTGGTTAATGCCACGGGTAGCAGTTAGTAAAAATAACTCATTTCAGCCCAAATTCTTCTAAAGAAAGCAAGGCTGGGAGGTGATGGGGACTCGCTGCTTGCTGAGCAGGGCTCGAAGCCACAAAAGCTCACGCTCGCCTGAAGTGTCAGCCCTGCAGCCCTTCCTCACCTTCATCTTATTTTTATTTAACAGAAAGGAAGTCGAAGTCTTCAAGAGAAGCAAGAAACAGGAGCAAGAGAAAGGTATGTTGAAGAAGCAGGTGGCTTTGGTGGTTTTCGTGCTTCAATCTTTTTCATATGGGAACTCGTGTCGTCTTAGACAAGCCTTTCATTCTTTGCCCTTATTTTTGTAGTTGTGTGAAGACATGAAGACAGAGGAGTCAGCAGAAAGGCTAACCAGCACTCCTCTGCCAGATGACCACAGTGGCTACACTGTGCACGACTACCCGGGAAAGGAAGTGGAGGTTGAGAGCACGTCCATCACCTTAGGTGAGACTCGGTTTTTAGCTCTCTGAGCAGGGAGGAAAGCACCGTTTGTGCTAAACCCACAATCTCGGTGCCAAAAGGCAAAGATGACTCTTGGGGCTGGGCTCAGCTGCACCATCAGATGGCCAGGGAGGAAATAAGAGGGGGTTGTGTCTTCTCCTGGGAGTGCCAACTTCTCCTGCTGCATCCCACAGACCTCTCCCCCTGCGAGGTGAGCGGCTCCCTGACCGACTGGAGGCCACCCATGGAGATCACCATGGCTGACAGCACCAACGACATCTACCAGCTCCAGGTGTCTCCCCTGGCTTCGTCCTCAGAAGGTGGGTATTTCTTTGATCCTACCTTGGTCTTTCATTGGTTGGTTGGTTGGTTGGAGGCCAGGCAGCAGGGTGAAGGAGCACCCGGGGTTTCCAGGAGAGGTGAAAGTCGTCTTGTAGAAGGAAACCCAACATCCACCTGATGGATTTATGTCCCTGGAGCTACCAAACTAGCCAGGTTACAGAAGGGCCATGTGCCATCTGCAGAAGGAGCTGCTTGTGGGTGAAAGATGTCCACTTGCTTGGCCAAGGGACAGGCTTAATCTCGTAGGGTCAACCTGTGAAGAAGAAGAGAGATTAGTGAGCTGGGATTGGGGGTTCTGAAGGCTATGCCAGAAGAAGGACAGAGTTGGGCACAACAGTGGAGGAAACCACACTTCCCAACAGGACAAAAAGAGTAATTAACATGGATATAGCAGAGAGGCTCTTGATTGGGGTCCAAGTCGTCTGCCACTAAGCTTTGGGTGACACCTGAGGAGGCCTCAGAGCTGGTTGGGGCCATGACCCCCAATGTGTGGGTGGTGAAGGGCTGATGGACCTTCCCACGTCGAACCCATGAATCCCTCCTCTGTGTCATCTCAGGGGAGAGGGGGGAGACAGTAAAAGGCAAGAGGAGTTGTGTGACAAGAGAGCATGAAGTGGGTTGTGTGGTGAAGAAGCAGAAGTGCGAGGGCTAACGTGCAAAAAAGTTGACATCTACATCTGTTTTCTTCTCTTTTTTTTTTTTTTTGTGTGTGCATGTGCTTACAAAGCAGTCACAGACGAAGATGAGGAGGAAATAAATCCAGACATTTTTAAGGTAAAACTAGCTCTTATGGTCAGAAAAAGGAAAAAATGTTGCCCAAAGTTGCTGCTTGCACCAAGGGAGGAAAGGAAGGAGCTGTCAGGTCCCATCCTACATGAGCTGAACGTACATTTATGTAAACCCAAGCCCTTACTTAGCGAAGAAGCCTGAAAAATTAATTATAAAAAGAAGGCTAATTCACAAACAGGAGCTGGAGGTCACACAGCCACCCATGGATGTGTTTACTCTGCCCGTGAAAGTCAGAGAAAGCTGCTAGAAGCGAGGGTGTTAGAGCCTGCAGGGCTTCTCCAGGCTCTATTTTGCCCTTCCCTCCACCTCTGACATCTTATCTGCACTTCCAGACATGGCACGTTTATCCCACCGATAAGATTTGGGGAGGTTTCATCACCAGTGCTCCAGCCCTCCCTATTTGGCATTAATTAATTAATTTTAAACTGGGAGCACAAAGAGTTGGTATAATTTAGCAGGGGAAGCTAGAATTTGATCTTTTTGTGCTCCACCTGTCTTCTTCTGAGGAAGGATTGAAATACTGCAGCCCTGGGCTTCTAGAAGGGGCGGTTTTGAACCTTCTCTCCTCAACTCTCTCACAGCTGCTTGAACCCGCGCAGGACTGGCACACCACCAATGTTGGGGGCAAAGGCTTCCTCACCAACGAGCCGGGCACCCAGACCTTGGGCACCTACAACTACAAGGAACAGGATGGGGAGATCGACACCACTTCAGGTACAGGCTCTGGCTGAGGGTTGGAGGCCACGGGGTGGGGTGAAGGTTTTCCTGCTGGAGGCTAATTGGGAGGAAGAGAAGGATTCCCACCTGCTGGTGGCCTGAGATTCCCCAGTAGTTTGTTGATAAGAAGGAAAAAGAGGAAAAAATGCCTCCAGTAAGAGTATAGCACAGGTGAGCATTATACACGTGTGAGTTCTGCCAGCTTTCAGGAGCTCCTTGCAGTGTAAATGAAAGATTTCCACTAGCAATAACTTCAATTCAATGGCTTATTTCAGAGGGTTTAGAGAATTTAAGCAAAATTTTCGGCTAACGTATTTCCATCTGAGAAATCCCTCAATTTTCGATACATATCTCTTTGTGTATAGATATTTGCAGGAGCAAAATAGTGCATATACCTGGTTAAATACTCACTCTTGCTTTGTTCTGTCTAGGAGACCTGGAATTCAGTTTCTTTGACCAGAAAAACTTCCCCTGGCTGGAGACGGTGAGACCTACCATGCAAGTCATCCACTGCGGCTTGTAAACCTCCTCGGCTTCCCCCCACCGTGAACTGCTCTTGGGTAGAAACTTTGACGAGCCTGAAGAGAATGGAAGAACTCGTTTAGTTACTGACTGGAAGAAGAAAGTAGCTTTTATATTCCGTTTTAACTTCTTAGGCCTGAAAGTTTTAGCAAGGAAAAAAAAACCCCAACTCTATTATAAAGTGCTTTTTTAAAAAAAAACAAAAAACAAACCAACCCAGGATTCCTGAGTCCTGGCACGGAGGATGCTCAGCCTGGGCATGGCTTTGGAGGTGAAGCTTTTGCTGGAAGGTTCCTGATGCACTGTGGGGTACGGTGGGATGGGGCTGGGAGGAAAAGGTGTGCCAGGGGTCTGGGTCCAAGGGTACCAGCCTCCCCCCAAGTGAGATGTGATGAGCACTTTACCCACGGAGTGCCCAGGAGAGATGCTGCAGATGAGTCTCTGACCTGTTAGGTTTTTTTGGTTGCTGCTTTACCTGTGCGACACTGGGGGCACGGAGCTTGTCGACTGTCATTACACTTTGCCAGAAAAATTGCACTAATCTGCCCCTCTCTTCTTTGATTTTATTATTTTTTTTTTTACCGCATCATCATGTAGTTCACCTTGCAGATATTTCAAAACTCTGTAAATACTCCTTAGACCAGTAAAATGTGAAAAAAATTAGGTTTTTTTTTAGGCTTTGCTTCAACATAGCACACTTACCCCAGTCCACACATAGGATGTTACCTGCTGGAAGGCATGTCGTGGCTGTGGCCACAGAAGAGCTGCTGCATGGAACAGGTTTCTTATATTTTTGGGGGTTTTTTTTGCACTGAACAAGGACAGAGCTCTTTATTTATGCCATGCTTTTTGGAGGGCCCATCCAGTGCTCTGCCAGGACACCCACAGTACTGTATGCAGCCCCCTGCATCGCCCCCCACCCCGAGACAACCCCCAACCCACCCCCAGGGGCTGGCCTGAGCGGGAGCGCAGGATGGAGGAGGCGAGGTTGTAGGTTGTGTGTAGTACAGTAAGAATCGAATCACTAAGCTGTAATAAGATTCTTGTACATTTTATTTTTGTATATAAAGTGGCATATATTTGTTTTAATAAAAATGTTTTATATATGACATGTTTACTTGTTCTCATGGAGAGCTCCCGAGCTGGCCTGCCAGATTCCTTGAAAATACCCCAGCAGCTGTGCTGGTGACAGAGACAGTCAGAGGCGGGTTGTTTTTTTTCATGAATCATGGAAGCACAGGGAATTTAGGACAGTTTGCTCCCATTTTCTGCCCCCTACCTCTTCCTAGTGCAGCTGAGGGGTGGAATCCTGCTTTTCCAGGTCTTCTGTATATCTGCCATCAGCTGCAATGCTCAGACTTGATGTTACAGGCTATAGAGTAAGGTTATAGCCTATAATATTAAAAAACATCCACCAAATCCCTGCTGTGGATCTTTTGTGGTAAGAAGATGACCAGTGAAGCCCTCACTAAATAACTTCATTAATAGTTTAAGGCTTTACCTAAAAATAATGCACATGCAAGGGGAAAACAAGCCGGTTTTCCCCTCCAGATTTTATTCCCGTGCCATACTTTCAGGCTGGAAAGGTCCCGTGTCTGGGGTGGGAGACAGGAGACAAGGGTAGCTGATGCAATGTGTCTCCAGCTGTGGCCACCAGCATCTGTCACCGCCTGGAAACCCCCTGGACGTGGAACAAAGCCTTTGGGGAATAACTCCCTTCACCAAGCCAGGGCAAGGGAAGACCAGGGAGAATATCAGGCTCCAGGAGAGGAAGACCCAACCAAAGTGGACATTTCCTACTGCCTTTGGCACAGGGCTCTGGTGTGACTCATGGAGACAGATGTGGGGTTTACCCAGGAAAGAGCTGGGGGCATAAAAAGAAAAAAAAGAAAAAGTGCAGGAAAAAATAGGAAGCAGGTGGTGGTGGGGCTTAAATCCAGCACAGCTCAAAGGTTTGGCTACGGGAGAGAGAGGCTGGGCAGGGCTCCTGCAGCTCCTGTTAGTCATTAACTGACCCGATCTCGGGGCAACCCAAAGCGGGCAGCACCCATCCAGGTGGCAGCAGGCAGAGAGCAGCAGGCAGAGAGCAGCTCCCTACAGCCCTATCCCAGCTCCTTGTGCGTGGCAACGATGGATTTGCTGCCTTCCTCGCTCCAGTCATCCTCCCCGGAAGGGTATCTGACCCCATGGTCCACCTCCCCAGAGGGCATCCATCCATCCAGGAACCTCCTGGGTACCAGGGCTGCCTGGTATAACATCTACCTAAGCCCCGCCCAGCCACCCCACATAGACATGGGGCAGGGAATGTTTTGTGCCAAGAAATCAGCCACCAAATCCCCTTCTGCAGCCACTGCTGGGGAAAGGGCATGGGGCTGCTGGACCCAGAGCCGCCTCTGTCTGCCCGGGAAGGGACAGCACCTTGGTGTCATTGACATCACCTGTGAAAATCGGGGGCTTTTTTTAGGAACCACTTCAAGTTCATCACACACAGGGGAGGGGAGAAAGAGGGGAAACTTTCTATGATGCAAACGATGCTAAAAATAAAGCAGAGATTCATTTGCCCATTCATGCATTTAGAAGAGCAAAATTTTCACATTTCTGCTCAGATTTAAAAAAAAAAATAAAAAAATAAAACAAAAAAACAACCAACCAAAAAAAATCCCCAGCCAAACAATAAAAACACAGCACCTAAACTTTCATAGACAAAAGGTTTGCCCAAGATTTGATCACAGAAGAAAACAGCAGGTTGTGCCCCGCACCCAGGGACCACAGACATGCTCTGAGCGTGGTTTTATGGGGACAGGGGAGATGCTTCCCTCCGCCACCTGCCAAGGAACCTGCGTGACGAAACCACACCTCAGGTGTTTTCCCAGCGAAAAGTGGTGAAATCACACAGCTGGGTGGAATTTATCCATCCAGTCACTTGGCTGGGTGAATAACTGCCAAGTTCAAAGCATTTTGTTGATTTTGTTGCTTTGAACTCTTTGGGATGGGGGAAAAAAAAAATAAAGGTTGAATGGAATTGTGCTCTGCAGCTCAGGGGGCTGTGAGCACTAAAACCACTGTACTGGGTGGACACCTCACTGGTTCTTCCATCACCTCCAGGGCAGGTGGGATTTTTAGAAGGGTCATTTCTTCTCCCAGTGCAAACTAAGGAGACCTCTAGGCTGCTTGTACCCAGAGGAGCATCAGGAGCTCTTTAAGATAAACCTCCTGTGCTGGAAACAGTTTTGAAACCTTGACATGAAGTTTTCCTCAACCTGCCTATCCTAATCAACCTCTCCATAAAGTTCAGTTGGTTTCCCTGTGATGGAATAAGGGTTGTTGTCGCCTTTAAAATGCACACAGCTATCTTCAGCTGAGAAGCAATTAGGTGCCAGGAAAGCAGGTCATTGGAAAGAGCTCACCCTCGCCAAACCCAGACAAAGTAATAAGAGTCTTTACCGGCAGAGGCTGAAGGACAAGCGGCTCTTTCTTGTGCCATGAACTTTGCATGACAGTGAGAAAGATCTGAAGATAATGCAACTGTTGGAAAACTGAAGAGGGATCACCTCTCGGTGGTGGAAAACAAAAAGAAGTTGTGGTATCGTCAGGGGTGGTTTGGGAAAGGAATGGGGCTGATGCTGCAGGCTCCATCACCTACACCAGGCTTACACCCACAGCTTACCTGCAAACCCTGAAACCACCTAAAACCAACATCCAAAAATCTCCTTATCTAAATTTTTGGTTGTCAACAGAACAAAACCTCCTGAAAAATAACACCACAGTCTCAAAACAGCCCCACCAGGGTGGCTCCAGCAGAGATTTTGCTGCTGCAGCAGCATCTGCATCAAGGTAGGAGACCTTGGATGGCACCACCAGAGATTTGCAGCGTTGGGGAGGCAAGGGCACATCCGTCCACAGCAGCTTTTCCTAGTGAAAACCCTGCACCTATAAATAAGGAGTTGTTGCTTTTCCCCTCCTGATCTTCACCCAAAACGGCTCATTAAAACGCTGAGCAGAGCTCAGCACCAGGTTGTCCTCTCGGTTGCCCAGAGCGGTGACACCTTGCGTGAGCTTTGCCCAAGAGGCAGCGAGAGGAGCCTGCAATTATTGTTTCACCTTTATTTGCCCCGATGATTGAACCCTGATAACGGGACACATTTCCAGGCAGTCACGTGATTGGCGATGTCACACCTATGGAGGATGGCAGTTCTTCAGACCAAAGGTATGGGTTTATAACTGGAAAAAAATAATTAGAGGGGAAAAAAAAATATAGTGGAACATTTGTTTGTGGTGCAAAGTATTGCTTAGGCAGCAACCCAGCATCTCGCTCCACAAACACTGGTTTTCTGACGTTGTGCTGGACCTTTCCTCCTCTCTCATCCCCCAAGGGTCCATTTCCCCCCGACTCTTGTACACACAACACAAGGATGGACCCTTCTGCAGGACTGAAACCTCTCCCAGAGGCTCATGAGAGCCAAGGGAAGAAGTTCCGTCTGCAGAAAAAATCAGAACTTAGATGAGGAAAAAAGCTTCCCTGGAAAGCAAGAAAGGGGGGAAAGTCACGTTTTCGTGGATGAACTATATCCAAGTTGTGTTTTCTCCACACCAACCACTTCAGTCCACTCCATACCCTCTTCCACTGAAGCACTGCACTTCAGAGCTCCTTTTCCACTCACATTTTTCCATCCCCTTCAATATTTCTCGCCCTGTTAGAGTCACCCCTGCCCCTCCCCAGCTTTCCCAGGTGCAAAAGAAAGGAGACCATAATAAAAGTGTGTTTGTGCAGGCAGCGTGGTACGTGCAGGCCCAGCTATCTGCATGCTGCGTCCCTCCTCCCCAACCTTTGCTCTTGCTGTTCTGATAACGTCAGGATGCAAATCCAGCCAGCGTGGTTCCTTGCCATCCCGGGATGCAGGTGACTACCCCGGGCTGTGGAAGGTCACCCTTTCAAATCAACGAGTCCAATCATCAATCAAACACTGACAAGACCCACCACTAACACAAGTCCTTCAGCACCACATTTGCCTGGCTGTTAAATACCTCCAGGGATGGTGAGTCCACCACTGCCCTGGGCAGCCTCTTCCAAATCTTGACAACCCTTTCAATTTCTTCACCATCAGGATGATCCACCCCATTCATTTCATTCACAATTCATATAGAAGCTTATCACAGAATGGTTTAGGTTGGAAGGGACCTTAAAGCCCATTCAGTGCCACCCCCTGCCCTGGGCAGGGACACCTCCCACCACACCAGGTTGCTCCAAGCCCCATCCAGTCTGGCCTTGAACCCCTCCAGGGATGAGGCAGCCACAGCTTCTCTGGGCAGCCTGGGCCAGGGTCTCACCACCTTGGAAGAGAGTGCTCTGGGGAGAACTTAGAGCCCCTTCCAGTCCCGAAAAACACCAAGAGGGGCTTTTGGGGACTGGAAGGGGCTCTAAGGTCTCCATGGAACCTTCTCTTCTCCAGGCTGAACCCCCCAACTCTCTGGCCTTGAACCCCTCCAGGGATGGGGCAGCCACAGCTTCTCTTGGCAACTTCATGGTGAAGCCTTTGAAGAACCCGACAGGTACCTGGCCAGCTTAGGCACAGCTCAGAGCCACCGGTGAGGGACATCAGGCAGGGTTGGGGCTGAGTAGAGGAAATTTCACACTTCAAACAAGCCCTGCTGCAGATTGTTCCCCATTGCACCAACATGCTACGCCGCAGCACCAAAGCTCGGAAACCCCAGAGCGAGCTGAGATGCCCCCAACTTCCGGGGGTCTTCCAGGGGAATTCAACCTCTCCAGCTCCATGCAACCTCCCCAGCAGAAACGGCTGCCTCACCAGCCAGCAGGGAGAAGGAAGGACTTTGTTTTCTGTGTTTACATGGAGCAGTGGTTAAAAACACAAAAGGGAGGGAGCGGGTAAAAGGTAGGTTTGACTGGGAGCAGTAGCAGATAGTGGTGTGTGAGCTCTGGGTAACCAGAAAATAGACGGAGGTTTTGCTCCCTTCAAAGCACGTGGTGTTTTAGCAGCGATGGCACGGAGGGCGAAGGACAGAAAACAGCATCAGGAGGCTGGTCCTGATTCAAAGGGAATCCAGCAGAAGCGTTATCCAGACCAGCTAATTGCAAGTGGGGCTATTAAATAACGAGGCAGGCAAATCACAGGCACAAACACTGAACGTGCCCAGTTCTGATCCCTGTGCTGCAAGGATGTTTCACTGAGTTTGTTCTATCATGAGCTAAATGCCATAAAGTTTTCACCATCAGTCTCTAGTCAGGAGAAAAAAACCAAAACAACACAATAAACCAAACCAGAAAACAAAAAAACCCAACCAGATTTCATTGAGAAGCCAAGTCCAGACAGGTCCGACTTTGTTTTCACCAACTTTATCACTGCAGAAAGCCAGGGGAGCAGAGAGTGGTGTGGATTACGCTGGCCTCTTCCCAGCCTCATGGCTGGTAAAGTGGGCTTTTAGGATATTTAAAAAAAAACCTCAAGAAAGATGACATATATCTCCAGTGGCATTATTTAAAATAAGCGAGTGAACTACCTTAGCACACACACCTTTCTCATGGAAACACTAATTCAGTAGGATATCCAGCAGCTGCCAGGATGATCCTTTGCCATCAGCTTTGGAAGATCCTCTCTGGATTTTCTCCTGCTCTCCACACTTCTGGAAGCCCAGGGACAGACATTCCCAGGGATGTACCCAGGTAACCTGCCTTGCTGCAAGTGATTCACCCCACCATTTGCTCTGCTCCACAGCTCCACATGCCTCCCATCCTCACTCCACGGTCCTAGTTCACCCAGTGAGGGCTGGGACCATGGCAAAGCAGTGTTTCCTTCACCCAATGCTCATATGATGGCTCCATCATCTCCAGCTACATACCAAAATCCCAGCACAAGCTGCATCACACCAAGGAATCTCAGGTAGTTTGTGTCCACTCATGGATATCACCCATCAAGCTCACCCCAACGCCCAACAACTGCATCTGAGCTGTAGCCAAAGCATCTCAGAAGTTGCCTACAAAATATTATCTGGATCACGAGGGCTGCAAAAGGTTTTACAAGCACCAGCCTGCTGCTTCCCAGCCACTGTGCAAAAATCCAACCAGGGTGGGCAGGAGGAATGGACCAAACCAGCAGGACTCCTGGGTGTGACACAGGCAGTTTTCACGTGCAGCCTCTCTCATCACATGGTTTTTCCTCCACGAGGTGGGGAGAGGAAAGCAACCCTCAAGAAGAGGAAGAGGATGTAAAAACAACACACCACCCCCCCCGCCCCCAGCAATTAATGGGGATGTCGTTGGTCCTATTTTTAATTCATATCTTGTGACTGACCAGATTTCAGCTTGGTGGTGTCTTCATCTTCAGTGAAGGCACTATTACTGAAACTGCATTTTCTGGTCTGATTTAGCGTCATCTTCCCGTAGAGCTCGTGGAATAAAAATGGAATTATATTAAAACTACAGCATTGTTCACACATTAAGGAAAGGTATAAAAATCAAAGAGTTTCTCAAACACAGCCAGAGCTGGTATGTGAGGAATCCACTCCATCTGCCATTCCCTGCACTGTATTGCTTGCGAAGCAACACTGAGGATGGAGTAGGGTAGAGATTCTACAGCCAAGTTCTGTGCTGATACAGCAGATACAGGAATGAGATGGTCCTATGGAACTGATAAGCTGCATATTTCCTACCCTGAGCCAGCAGTCTGTCACGTTTTGACAAAATGCTGTCCTCTGTGCGAACTTTGGTCATTATAATACCAAAACACACCTCCATCCCAAAGGCTACCCGTCTCCAAGGTGTGACCACTCCTCCTTGAGTCTGCGCCCTGAATTCTTCATAGACTCTACCTTTAAATGCAAGGTAAGAATTTTACACTAACCGTAATAAAGGTGTTTATGGCTAGAGTCACTCCAATTCCACCTTGAAGGTAAAAAATAATATAAGAATAGCACAAGAAAGAGAGGATGTTATGGAAGACACCATCGAGAACAAGTCAAGGAGGACTCTGTCATAGACTGCTTTTGGCTTCCGGGACCAGTTGAGGGGCTGAGCTTTTCTTCCCCCACAAAAGGGACATCTTTGGGTAAGACTCACATTGTACCAAGTGTTTCCTTGGGAAACTTAGAAATCTCTAGAAGAGAGTTGCTTCTCTACATTTAGAACCAGGCTGTGTGTTGCTTATAACTTAGTCCCACATTTCATATGATGAACAATACTTTTACTTGCACATGTTCTGCAGACAGTATAGTTATTATCATTAACACATATGAACTTTTATATCTGTGGCTTAAATAAACTGCCCTGGTTAAGTAGCTGGTTGTTTTGGTTTCTCATTGAACATGACCAAAGACTTGAGAGTGGCCGTGCTGGTTCATGAGCATGACTAGACCAAAGGTGCAGCCACTATGAACGTATCCAGAATTGTAATAGTTTAATATATTGATCATCACTGGGCTGATAGTGGTGAACTGGGCATCACTTGGAATTTAAACCTACCTGCACTCAGCCTCCCACCTCGGTGAGGAGTGTTAGAACTCAAGGGGGTGTATTTTCTGCCAAAATTACTTTGTATTTTAACACAACAGAGATAAAGACAACAGAAGCTTTTGGCATTGATTTTGAAAGGCTTGGGCCGTGCCCAGCTGCATGCAGGGCTGACTATTTTTTAGGTCTTAATTCCCAGATCCTGTTCACTTCTGGGTTCATCCCAACAGTTCAGAACCCGATGTTCCTACGGCTGAACATCTCCCATGGCTCCACTCTGAGATGGGACACACAAAAGCCTTGTGCTAGCAGCAAATCCTGAATATATGAACACCAATGACTCACATCCCGAGCCACATTTAAAAGTGGTGGGGCTCACGATGCTGCAGAAGCTCCACCTTTAGCAGCCAATAGCTTTTCACCACTGGGATGCTGCTGGGATTCTCCATCCCTGGCCATTCCAAGGTGGCTGGAGGCCACCTGCAGAGAGCCCCAGCTCAACTCTACCAGGGTTACCAGTGCTCGCCAAACCCACACCAAGCACCTTACAAATCAGAAGGTCTTTTCAACTCCAGAAATTGTGGGCTGCACCCCAGCCTCCCCAGGGCCCTTGTCTGGAAGGAGCTGCTCCATCATTTCCAGGACCTTTTCACATGGTCCTTGTAAGGGCAGAGGAAGACACTGGTCTTCCAGCTCATTTCATCTTGCTGTCAATGCAGGACTTGGTGAGCTGCGAGACAGAGGATCCAGGTGTTGTCCTTACCACAACTCTCCCTTCCACGTTGAGAAGAAACCCACTGCTGCTCTCCCACCCCATGGACAGGCACAACATCCACCCAGCCATGCCCTTACAGCCGAACATCTTGGTAAGGGCCTGGAAGGGATGACTTCACCCCACTTTACAGAATAACAAACAACCCGGGGCAGGGGCTGGAGCCACCTTGGTGGCACAGTTTCACAGTGATCTCGATGTGGTTTAGCAAACCTCAGTCACCTTGTGTCTGAGGAACAGGAACCTCGGCTACCAAGGTCTGCAGGATGCAAGCCCAGCCTTAAAGGAAAACGAACGCACTATGGTGTCAAAAACCCAACAAAATACTCAAGAGCTTAGCATGCTGGGACACCCTGAGCCCCTGTGTGCCACCCAGGGTACATCACCGCCCTCTGTGCAGGGCTCAGTACAGCTTTCTGCTCTGGAAAACAAACTCAAAGTCAAAAAACCTACGAAAAAGGCTAATGTTATACTCGATAACAACTCGCTGCCTCCTGCACCTCTGCCGAGCAAACCACGGTTTCCTGAACTGAGGTGTCAGGCATGAAATATTTCAAATGCTGGAGCAACCGTCACCATCTGCTAAGTGACAAACAGAACTTGAGCCTTTCCTGGTGTTTAATGCATAAATCAGGGTGCGTCCTGTGTGGCTGTTTGCGATTCTGTAATAGAAAACTCCCTGTTTTTCTTGGGGAGGTGGCACTAAAAATGCTTGTGCAGCCAGTGGGGATGGAAACTCACCCACTTTCTATCAAAGCGTTTCCACAGCACACCCAACTAGGGTGTGCGGTCCGAAGCTCCTGCAGCAGGAGGGTTGAGGTCTCTGGGGGCATCAGGTAAGACCATACCTGAAGAACCAAGAACTGGATGCTTTGGATATCCTCTTTTCTTCACAGCTAATGTGGTTTTATCCTTTCCTTTCACTCCACATCTCACCAACTGGTTGAGTAGTGACTCAACCGTTACTCACAGCACTGAAGGCCTGTCAAGTTGACCACAAGCATTTATTTTTCCTCTTACCCCTCCAGACAGTCATGGATTACCCTACCAAGCCCATACCCAAGAAGCAGACACCATTGCCTAGGGCCACCAGTCCACATACAGTCAAGATCATAGAAGCACAGAATGGTTAGAGTTGGAAGGGACCTTTAAGATCATCCAGTTCCAACCTCCTGCCTTGGGCAGGGACACCTCCCACCAGACCAGATTGCCCAAAACCCCGTCCAACCTGGCCTTGAACCCTTCCAGGGATGAGGCAGCCACAGCTTCTCTGAGCAACCAAGGTGAGAAGACAGATCTCCATGGTTGGAGAGCATTGGCTTTGCACAGTAACCCCCTACCCACAGGAGCTCCTGGGAGGTCTCCCATTCAAAGGCCACACATTATATATTATCACTTTAAAAATATGCCTCACCAACAACCCTCATAACCAGCACAGAAGGGAGGCTGATGGCTGGTGTCAGTCATTGGCACAAGAGGGTTCACATCATGGGGACATGGGGCAACTGTGGTCACAGGAACACCAGATTCAGCATGTCTGAGGTTCAAACCCCACTTTAGCATGTCCCCTGCTCCGCTCCCCACCTCTGAGCACCAGGTCACCTTCTGCACATGACTCCAGCTCACCCAAAACTCCACATCGATACACGCAAAGAGAAGGTTCCCCAGCAGACGGAAGGAAGAGATTGTCCTCTCCACCCAGCACTCAGCAGATCACACCTAGAATCCTGCATCCGCTTTTGAGTCCCCTCCAGTACAAGAAAGACCTCGACAAACCAGAGAGATAAACCCAAGATGCTTGAAGACACCCACCCAGCCAGGGGCACTGAGCCCCTGCTGTGAGATAGGAGGTTAAAGGGGGACTTGTTCTGCTGGAGGGGAGGTTCTGTGGGGCTCAAGCACCCTCCTGCTGGGGGCTTACTGAGAAAGTGGAGCCAGGCTCTTCTGAGGGTACATGGAAGAACAAAAGTCAAGGGGTAAAAGCTGAAATGAGAGGTTCAGGCTGGATATGAGGGAATGTTCTTACCTGCAAGGACAGTCCAGCAGTGGGACAGGCCACATGGGAATTTTCCATCCTCGGAGGCTTCCAGGAGTCAAAACAGCCCCAGAGCAAACTGGTCTGACCTTGTGACTGGCTCTGCCTGAGCAGGAGGTTGGACTAAAGTCCTCCAGAGGTTCCTTCCCATGTGAATTATCCCTCAAGATTATTCTGCTCTGTCCTTCCAGCAGCAGGCAGACCACCACAGGTGGTACAGCTCACAAGAAGTTCTTTGCTTTCTCCTCCTGCTTAGTGCACTGATTTACCACCTGCTTATCATCGTTACTCAATCAGCAGCTGGCTTCCAGACCACACTCAGAAGAGCTCTTTTCTTGTTAAGTTTTGATTATGTTTCAGATAACTTCTGGTGGAAAATCTCCTGCTCTTGCTGCCATAGAAATACAGGTATCACCCCCTCCCTTGTATGATGCTTCTCTGCTGCAGAAGCATCAAGTTTCCAGGTGAAACTATCTCTATCAGCTCCAACAGCAGAGCCAAATACACTTTATGTGGCATTTCCACCCAAGTCTTTCACACAAGCAATGCCATTCCATGCACTGGGGTCCTGATTTGATCTCTGCTTTATCTAAATTAAAAGAAAAACAAACAAACTAACAAAAGGGACTCCAAATTTACACAAGCACTTTTAATTTCTCAGAAAGCCTCTCAAAATAAAGAAAGCTAAAGCACAAGAGATCCCTTGCCATCTTTACACTCTGGGAAGCTCCTCTGAAGGCTCTTTTGGAGGCTCTTTTAGTGCACATTATTACTAGAACCAGACACAGAAGACAAATCCTTGTTTCTTACTGAAGTATATGGGAGCGGAGGGCAACGGGCACAGACGGGTTAGGAAGAGGCATTTGCAGCTTTGGAAGTTCTTCCCTCGTTTGCATGAGATTCCAGTTCACACAGGCGCAGATCTGACCTTCCCTCTGGCCCCTGTCCAGACAACAGGAGGACAGAAATACCCACAGATATGTCCCGTGCAGTGGAAACAAAGAGAAGAACGGGTGCAGTGAAAGTGAGGAAAAGCCAGAAATACTGAGAAAAAAGGCAGAAAAGGAAAGCCTACAGACAGTAGAGTTTGGCTTCTGTCTATGAATGGGGGGGAAAAAAATAGGAAGAAACAGTTCCATGGGCAGGGACACCTCCCACCAGATCAGGTTTATCCGAGTCCCATCTAGCCTGGCCTTGAACCCCTCCAGGGATGGGGCAGCCACAGCTTCTCTGGGCAACCTGGGCCATGGTCTCACCACCCTCAGAGCGAAAAATTTCTTCCTGAGATCTCCATATCCCCTCTTTCAGTGTCAAACCCTTCCCCCTCGTCCTATGGCTCCCCTCCCTCATCAACAGTCCCTCCCCAGCTTTCCTGGAGCCCCTTTAGGGACTGGAAGGGGGCTCCAAGTTCTTCCTGGAGCTTTCTCTTCTCCAGGCTGACCCCCCCCAGCTCTCTCAGCTGGAGCACAC
Organism: Thinocorus orbignyianus; assembly: GCA_013400375.1. Lineage (NCBI taxonomy): Eukaryota > Metazoa > Chordata > Aves > Ciconiiformes > Thinocoridae > Thinocorus > Thinocorus orbignyianus. The sequence goes on from VXBW01001194.1 coordinate 75,337, forward strand.
CAGAACACAGCAGCAAAAAGCATTACAGCAGCTCAACTTCCTATTTCCTTTTCCTTACAGCTCTGAAAAGAATATCTGCAAAGGTCGGGGGAGGGTTGGGGACAGTTGCTGTTGGGGGACCAGCTGAGCACCCTCTGGAGCCAGGTCCCAAACCCTCAGCCTCATCCATCCTATTGATTTCCCATCTGGTTTGCCATGGGGGTGACAAGCAGTGTGGTGCAGAAGCTGGTTTATGAGAGGAGCTTTGGTGATGGTGCCCCATCCCTGGTGGTGGTGGTGGGTACTGGGATGCCCAGGATGGGGAGGAACCAGCTGAGGGACACAACCTTGGGCTCTTGAGGCTGAATCAGCTCCCTTCTGCTAGTGCCTGATGAAAAGCTTGCTTGGAAACAAACAAATTCTTACTGAATTATTGCGCTGAAGGAATACCAAGGCTCACAGCCAAAATAAACACTGAATTGTGCTATTTTCTGTACAGCTACAAGGAGTGTTTGGTCTGACAAGGAAAGCACAAGCACCACAGGAGGAAGAATTAACACTCAGAGCCCAGGTGTGGGAAGCACCAGCAGAGGAACTGCTTTCCTCCCCATCCTCACCATCGTGCACCATGAGCCCAAAGTGGCAGCACCACCCCTGGTGGAAAACCAGGCCCCTGGGCATGATGGTGGAACCAGTACTAATTAAATACGTAAAAACTCACCAACTTGCAGTAAAAATTTGGGTGTAGGCAAGAAGAGAGGAGAACACAGATTATATCCATGGCCAGAGGACGGCATGGTATGAATATCTCACTCTAGCTTGTACTGCTGTAGTCATAAAAGAGGGAAATATTTTGTAGCAAGAGTGCTAAATGCCCATTTGAGGCCAAAAGGCGATAGGAATATCAAAGATTGAATTCAAAATAGCTAAAAGTATGACTTGGTCCGAGGCTTAGAAATCCTCGACAAGTAACTGGTGAAAAGGGCCTGAAGCGGATGAAAGAGGCAGTGTTAGGAAATGGGAACTGAAGCAACATCTACTGATGGGAAAAGAGAAGTGGCCGGGATATTTCTCAGTTGGTTTCACATCCAGGCACCTCCTTTCACGCACAGTCTCTCCTGCTTTATCATGGAGTGGGGACCAATTCACTGGGCACTTGTTATTCAAGATACCATTTTCCTTCTCCTACAAAAACCGCAGTAGGGAAAGCAACCTCTTGGTACCAAACTTCTTCTATCCAGGAGAGAAACTGCTGGAAACAAAGGGATCTGTAACTTGGGTTGGGTTTTAAGGGCTATTTGGGTTTAGCAAATGAAAGATTAATGACAGAGGTCAGAAGCAGACAGAAGGGCACTGCGGGTCCAGGAGACACGTGGCAGTTTGGTGCCCAAAGGCAGATGGATGCACCGAACCCCTCTCCATAGTGCAGCTCCCTGGCTGAGGGACCCCAAAGCTTCAGGAGGTGTTCAGTGAAGCAGATGCACATCAGGTTTGCAGGTAAGGATCACAAGACACCCCCAGAACAGCATCACCTCGAGACCCATACCCATGGGGACAGCACGAGCCAGCGCACACTCATCCTTGTTGTGGTTGCAGCATCTGCGTTACCTCCCTCAAAATCCGTGGTTGTGCGGGTTTGTTGTAGGCTACCCAAGTACACAGGAGGGTTTATGTCCCTGCTTTCTTGTGTTTACACACAAATAAGAGACATGAATGTACGCCAGCACCACAGCAACCAACCTCATGCAATGCATCTTCTCACCTGCCAGCTGCTCCACCCCAACCTGCCCTGGATTTTGGCAATGAGTGTCTAGTGTGGTTTAAAGGAAAACCTCTCAAAGATTCAGAGGGAAAAAGCTCTTTGTGACTTGGCAAGTGTGGTTGTGGAGTTCAGGACAGAGGCAGTGAGGAGGTAAAAGGCTATTCTAGGCTTTTCTCGGCTCAGACGGGTCTCACACTCGTATGTGATGGGGGTCCCATGCACAAGGACTGGGGGCTCCCACCCACAGCAGCCACTGGGCTCAGTGCTTAAGCTTTTCATCTTCCATCAGAGAGAAATTTGGTGTCCGCATCATCACCAGCTAATGCAAAATTCATAGAATCATAGAATGGTTTGGGATCACCCAAGGAATGGACCTTCAATGATCATTTAAGGTCCCTTCCAACTCAAACCATTCTATGAAAGCCCCTCCAGTGGGTAGGGACACCTTCTACCACACCAGGTTGCTCCACGCCCCCTCCAACATGGCCTTGAACCCCTCCAGGGATGGAGCAGCCACAGCTTCTCTGGGCAACCTGGGCCAGGGTCTCACCACCCTCACACCAAAGAGGTTCTTCCCCACATCTCAGCTCCATCTCCCCTTTCAGTGTCAAACCCTTGCTCCTCCTCCTGTGGCTCCCCTCCCTCATCAAAAGTCCCTCCCCGTCTCTCCTGGAGCCCCTTTAGGGACTGGAAGGGGCTCCAAGGTCTCCCCAGAGCCTCCTCTTCTCCAGGCTGAACCCCCCATTTCTCTCAGCCTGTCCTCCCAGCAGAGGGGCTCCAGCCCTCCCAGCATCTCCATGGCCTCCTCTGGTCCAGCTCCACCAGCCCCATGTCCTGCATTCCTAGTGCAAAAGCAAAGCATAGCCACATGGTTACACAATTAGGGACAGAGGAAGAGAGCAGGGGGAAAGGCTGAGCGTGACCCGGAGCTGCAGCTCGCGCTGTGTCCCCATCTTAAAATGCACAAGAGCAGGGTGATGCAATTTGCCACAGGTCCATTCTTCATGATCTTTTATCAGAGTCATCTAGAAACAGCAGCAGGGACTGGCTGAGGCTGCGCCTGCGATGACTGAACTCACGCTCACCTTTAGGCAGCCTGGGAAATATTAACCACAGACCTGAAGTGAATATATCCAAAGCCGCAGGGTATTTTTTTCTTTTTTTTTTTTTTCTTTTCTTTTTTTTTTTTTTTTTTTTTTTTTTTTTTTAGTCCCGTCTGCCACCATACTTTAGAAAGGCGCTTGTAATACTGCAGAAAAGAAGAACCGAAAATTCCAGAGGTGCATTTTATGCAGTATGAAATGTGGTCTCCTCCAGTTTCATATCTCCAATTCAGCCGTCGCTGTATTCCAGTACAATATTCAGCCTGAAAGGAGCTGTATAATGGCACAGATGAACAAGGATGTTACACGTGCAAAGGAGAAATGAACCCTGCCAACATCTTTGAGGAAATCTAAATGTGAAATCTGAACTAAAACAGCTATCTTCAAAGAATTCTTTTCCCCCCTCAAATTTGTTTTCTTTAAACTCCTATTTAACAGCCTTGATTTAATTTTTACTTACCAAATACTTTCTAAATTATATCTGATTAGTGTGTAATACTGTATTTTAGGTGTAGAAACGCATATGGAGTTGCAGTTAGGTAAGTGAAGACCCAGTGCCTCATGTGGGATAAAATTGGTCCCCGTTTCACACCTTCTTCAAAAAGCCTGATGACCCCAGAAAACCAAATTATCAAGACACAACATGCACATTCTTTCTGCCACATGTGCCTGTGGCAATGGGAGCTCTACATTTCTCATATACACAAAAGCCCAATTCCTAATGAACCAGGTTGTTCCAGGAAAGCAGAGAGACCTTCCAGATAGAGGGAGTGAATTAGTTCACCACAGGCTGGTGTTTGTTTGGTGCTTGGCAGAGGAAGCCCTTGCTGGAGGCTCCTGTTTTTGAGTGTTTGGCCACTGGAACCCAGAGATGGTCGGACAATCATCTTGGTAGGGTCCAAGTCTGAACATCAGCGAAGATAAATCAAACCGTAACAGACACGTGAGCAAGGTCAAACCCTCCAACAATGAGACGATGGAAGGCAGAAACCATCCTCCATCTCCATCACAACGTAGTTGAGTGCCAAGGCATGGGCTTGTTCCATCGAAACGAATCCACTTCTCTGGAAGTGACCTACAAACACCGACCTGGCAGCCCAGCCTTCCCACAGCTCCTACGCAGAGCAGAAACAGCCTGTGCTCTGGCTCCAGAACACACGAGAAATGCCAAAACGAAGATCTTAATCTTTACCAGTTACAAAGTACGTGGCCATGAACTTGAGTTCAGATGCAGGAGTAACTCAACCGTCTGTTGCCCACTTTTCCCCGTTGGTGTCCCCATGTCATACTGGACACCCAAGAGCTGCTGGATGGTGAGAGCTTTCCTGTGGGGGTTGCCCAGTTTCTGGTGGGAGCCCTGGAGCTGCTGGGTGTGTGGACCATCAACTGTTGCTCCACCACCAACCCCCACCACTTCCACGGGGGAGGTTTCCCATAGCTTCACACCCTGCCCCTTCTGGGGATAAACCATGTATCAAGTGCTGAAAAGGAAAGGGAAAAGGTTAATATATTGATTATTACTTTATTTCTAGTTCAGCTTATAAAAAGTATTCCTTCTTTGCCAAAGTGTATTAATTTCTTCACATGCTGGTATCTATTCTCCCTGCAAGTGTTGTGTTGTATATAGACACACACACATATATTTAAGTATGTTTTTACAACCCTGGCATCGTAACAGCTGGCAGAGGGTTACCTTTGGTATATTCTACAAAGCTCTTATCAAAACACAGTCGCTGGCAGGTCTGGCTACACCCTGCCAACCACTCTCCTGTCTCCTAACAAACTTATTCTGGTGACATTCCCTTACAGCAGGGAAGCACCATCACCTTCTTCACAGCCGGATCCATCCCATGTGAGGTGGACAGCGGGGTCTGCTTGGCAAAAAAGCTTCAGCATGGCAAGACATGAAGATGGAGAACTGCATTTTACTAATATACCTACATCAAAGATGAAAACTACAGAATCACAGAATGCTATGGGATTGGAAGGGACCTCTGGAGATCTTCCAGCCCAACCCCTGCCAAAGCAGGTCTAACCAGAGCAGGTCCCACAGGAACGTGTCCAGGTGGGGTCTGAATGTCTCCAGAGATGGAGACTCCCCCACCTCTCTGGACAGCCTCTGCCAGGGCTCTGCCACCCTCACAGTGAAGAAGTCCCTCCTCATGTTTAGATGGAACTCCTTATGTACAAGTTTGTGCCCATTTCCTCGTGTCCTGACCCTGGGCACCACTGAAAAAAAGACTGGCCCCTTCTCACCTTGCAGTTCAACTGGAAGATGAAAACTTACATAAGGGATCCTAAAACTTTTATAATCCTCCAATACCTGTGGGAATCCTTGCCAAAGTCCTTGTTTCCCAAAAGTCTACCCATTCCAGCCTACCCAGCTCACCATAAAATATAGCTTCCCATATTCCTCACCTCCTGAACTCTCTTGAGGTGCTTTAACTGCCTGAGATCTGCTTTCCCTGTCACCCGAGATGATGTTTAAGCACCTGGAGGACACACCTCTGACAGCATCCAGCTTGTAACAAGAACCAGCTGGAGGTGTCTGACCACGCTGGGACTTGCAGGCAGCCCACGCCTCATCCCAGGTGATGGCTTGGAGCATCGCAAGGTGAGTAATGCAGGGCTCACTGCTGGCTGGAAATAGTGAGGAGGCATCTGAAGCTCTAGATTTTATGGTTACCTAAGCAATAAAATTCAGGCAAGTTGTATATAATGAGAAATATGAACCAAGCCAGGGAGCTCTATGCTGCTGAAGATCTGAGAGATGGACCTGGGGACAAGCTCCAGGCTCTGGCTGACTGTTTCCCAAATACACTACTTAACGGGGTGCAGCACCTAGATATGGTTTCAAATAAAAACAAGGACCAGGGTGCAGAGAAGGTGGCCCACAAACTCCAAGACCCTCCCAAGAACTGCATTTACCAGCAGCATCGCTACCAGGTGCTCATCTGCATGGTGGCTCCTGTGGTTCCATCCAAGGAACTGCCCTCCCCAGCTCGCTCAAAGCCTGAAGCAGTTTTCTCCATGCATCACTGATTTCTCCAGCTCGTACCTTTCCCACCAGCTGCTTCCCCTCGCTTTGACGTGCAAATCCCCCCCTGAAACCTGAAGTTCCCCTACCAGCACCCAGTGACTGAGGAAGCTGTGATTTCCCCGGAGGAGGAGGATGTCTGGAGACCCAGTGATTTGCTTGAAAGTCACAGAGGATGCTGAGGTGGGGCAGGAGAGAAGCAGAGGCAGCATCTTCTGAGAGCACAGCGAGTTTCTGCTCTTCACACTTCAGCCCCCAGCTGGTAACGGTCCACGCAGCCAGGAGATGACAAAGGTCCACAGGGGAAACCCACCAAGCCTGGGAAGGCAGATCTACCGTGGGAAAACACAAAAGAAGCAGACTCTCCCCAGCAATATTTTTTTTTTTAACTTATGCACAGAACTTGATTTAAAGCCTTTCATTTGATGGGGGAAAGCACAGCTTCATACCTGGATCCGCTCCAGCACGTGGGACCGTTGACAGGACCAGGCAGATGGACCAGCTGCTGACCCACAGACAGACACTATTTGTGACGGTCCACACAGCCACACGAGCATGTCCCAAAACTCATGGATTAGAGTTTCATGTCTTGAACCAAAGTCTTGGTGAGCCACCAGACCATGAACAATTTGGGAACTGGTTCCAGGTTTGGGCCCTTCTTGTGATACCGGCTGGATGGAGCAGCTCCCAGCTCCATCAGTGGCCTCTTCCCCAGGCAGATTAAAATTTTCTAGGTTCTGCAAGTAGCTCCTCTCCTTTATTTCCAGCATTTTCACACCCTGGAAAAGAGAACATAAATAACAAGTGATCAGTCAGATTGTTCTGGTCCTCTAAATATTTTGCATTTGGTATGCATTCCAGATTATTCTCTTTAACAGTGGTTGGTGGTCTTTAACAGTGAAGGCACTGCTTAATGATGTCCTGTCTACAGTTGGCTGGATGTTCCCCCTCAGACGCAAAACACATAAAAAGGCAACCCCTTCCTTAAGGTCTCTCTTCTTATCAGTATTTCTTATGCAGCCACCACCAGATGCATCCACCACCTGTTTAAACAAGGTCTTTAAAGTAATGGTACTATTTCCAGAACGCCTTCATACGTATCTGCCATGCATGAAAGCAGAGGTCCTGCAGCACACACGTGTTCCTTGGGCTCCTCAGCCCAGCTCGCTCCTCATCCTGTTGTGCTCTAAATCACAATTGCCCACGTTCCCCTTTTACAACTGATTCATTTGTACAAAGTGTTTACAGATGAAACCCAGCATGCCTGCCATGTAAAGGACAGCCTCCGAGGCTTTCAGCTGTATTACCTGCAAAGGTGGCTCCCAACAGCAGATGGACTTTTCTCAGTCACAGGGTAAACAGTTTCAAAGGCCATATTTATTTATATATATGTATTTTTTTTTTTCCTGGTTAGTTGGAGTAGTTACTCTGCCGGTTACAAAAGGTGCAGCCACTACAGAGAATGGTGGGAAAAGCTGATGGAAACTCCAGGTCAAGCCTTTGGAGAAGCTTGATGGCTTCTCAGCCGCTTGCCTTCAGCTGGCATTGACTCACGCATCATCCTGGCAAGCAGCTGTGTTTTTATCCTGTATTTTCAGGGTTTCAGACTGTGTTTGGGCTGTATAATAGCGGTGGCTGGTGGCAGCCCTATTTGTTTATACAGCTCATGGGAAGTCATCTAAACTGGCACCGCTCTCATGGCATCTGTCACCTGTAGCTCGTACCCAGCCAACACCATTTACTGGCAACAGCCAGCACATGGACACGGGGGGATCACTCACTCACACCACGACACACGACGAAATTGAATACTTTAATGTGCAGAGCATCGTTTGTCTCGGATAACTAACACAAACACTGAGATCTGAGCTGGCTGGCACTCTGTCAGCACAGCGCTTCTGTCTCAGGAAATGTGATTTAGATCAGAAGGGACTTTCCCACAAGCAGAGTTGAATTTTGCTTAAATCACCACATATAAACATAAAATAAAAACTTTCCAGTTGTGTTTATTAAAGAAGATACCCAACAGAACTTCTGTCTTGTTGAAATGAACTGAAATGTGTAATTTTTGCTCAGCCCAATTGTGACCCGTGTCCACCTGAGCTACCATCTGGCCATGAAGCTTCTAAGTAATTTAGAAATAATTTCTAAGTAATCCCTGACTCCACTTCTGTGGCCAGAGTCCTCAGCCAGACTGCATTGCTTATAACACAACCTATTGAACCTTTTATTACAACTCCGTGCCACCCCCTGGACATTCATCACCACTAACGAGAGCGTTCCCAAGGGATGAAGCCCTGCATCCCGACGCACCCTGCCCTATTCTGGCATTGAGGAGCACCACGGTGGGTGACTGCCCTTGGTGTGGGATTTAGTGGAGACCCTTCTTACACCATACAGTGAAAAGGTGACTGGAAAACCTGAAAATTTGGATTTTCAGCTTCATACCTGACATTCCTTTCTCTCTGTTAACGCCCAGCGTAGCGCTCTCACGAGACCAGAAGAAAGCATCGAGAGCAAGGGTTATGTAACATGGCTAATATTCATCAGTTGACTCACAGTAATTATGTCAAAATTTCCTGTGGAGAATGCGTTTTGCTTGCTTACAGCTCAGCGTTGGCTTGTTTTAGTTTCCCAAAGCCCCTGCAAAAACCCCTTTTTGAACCCTCCTCTCAAAACAAGCCCATAAATGCGCGTTGACCTTCTGCTCCAGCAGGTGAGCTCCTCAGGACAGAGCAAGCCCTCACCGTGAGATGTGGCATCACTTCCCTCCCGTGTCCATCCTGCCCAGCCCTCACTCCTCACCCTGCAGCAGAAGCCTCAGCTCTCTCAAGCTTCTCTCACCACGAGGCAGCTCATTTTTTTGCAGCTATTTTCGGCCCAGCCGCTGTACAGCGGCCAAGTTCACAGGCGTTATTTGTGTGATTTTTGTTTCTTTTTTTGTTTTTTTCATAACTTCCTCCAAGTAGGTTTTTTTTTTTGTCTCTCCATGCTCAGCCCAACATTTTTACTCTTCCTAGGTCAACCAAAAGGCATCTCATCTTGGCATGGCGCCTATCTGCCTGGGCCAGTCGCAGCATTTCTTATGAACCGTGTCAGCTCCCAGGGTGGGGAGAGCAGGCTGGCAGTGGGGAACCCAACTTATTTACCAAGAGCCCATCAAAAACTACCTCCGTAGAGCAGGCTCAGTGCCTTTAGAGCTAAAAGGGTAAGGATTTGGGTGTTTCTGCACAGAAAGGCAGTTTCCACCGGGTATATGTATTGGGGGGGTGAAAGCAATGCTATTTTTCTTCCATCTGTTGAGCCTGCGTTGGGTTCTTCGTCCTCCTGGAGACTTCACTGAGCCCCTGGTATGCACCAAAGCTCTGAGCTACTGCACTGCTTGAGAGCAGAGGGGAAGGCAGAGGAAATGACACCGACGTGGTGTCAGTGCACAAGCAGACACAGACTCCGGACGCGTGATAACAACATCCTGCCAAGAGCAGAGAGCTCCATTTGCCAGCAGCCCTACAGGTCTCCAGCTCCAGCGCCGGGGGTACCCAAGGTCCATGAAAGAGCCTTGGATATACCTGGAACAACCTCAAACTGTACCTCTCCACCAAGGGAGGTTTAGGAGGGATATCAGGAAAAACTTCTCCACTGAAAAGGTTGAGAAGCCTTGGAGGAGGCTGCCCAGGGCAGTGGTGGAGTCACCATCCCTGAAGGTTATTTAAAAGCTAGGCAGATGTGGAGTTGAGGGACATGGGTTAGTGGTGAGATTGGCAGCACTGGGTTAATGGTTGGACTTGATGATCTTAAAGAACTTTTCCATGATTTTCCGTGATTCCATGATTAAGCAAGTGTTGGTCTTATGCCTACACATGCCAATTTACAACAGCAGAACACTGACCTCTAACCGTCTACTCTCACACATCGATACAGCTCTAAGCGTAGGTTTGGAGCAGGTTGGAGGTGCTCGGAATTCCTGGGAACACTGCAGCTGGACTTGGGCTCTGGAACCAGCTCTGGGTCCTGATGGCTGCAGACAAGGAGCTGCTCCTAGGGGTTTTTCCCAGGTGCTAATTCACCCCGTGGGGTTCAGAGCTGCCCCAAGCTCTGGCCAGCGCTGCAGCTCCCTGCCCTGGAGAGCTGGCCATGTTACGCAAATTCAGAGGTTATTAATAAACCACACAAGGTAAGGACAGAGGGTGAATGCGCTTGTGCTCAGAGCATCAAACTGAAGCAGACATTTGATGTACTCAAGCATTTTTCTTCCCCTTTTTAATTGTTGCTTTGATTCTTTGACCTCCTTTTTTGTTTCTTTTTTCTTTTTAATATGCAAACATTACTTTCAAGCTCTTCCTGTTCTCACATCAAGGCACATGCAGTCAGCTTTCTCAAAGCAAAATTGCCCCCAAAACTTTAAAACCTAGAAGATGGGGGGGATTACCAAGGAGAGACTTCATTTACATCCTCATGTGACTCCCTCAGCTCTAGAAAAGCTCCCTGGAGGCTCCCAAACCAGCCTGGCCCAGTCTCCCGCCAACAGCCCTTTTCCAGAGATATGGATGAGGTGTTTGCTTTCGAGGATGGCCCAGGCAAGCCTGGTTCTCACCTGATCCCTCATCCACATTAACCAGTTTGCCAGCTCCAAAAACCAAGTCTGCTCTTCTTGGATGGACACCACTCACCCACCAAGCCCCAACAAAACCCAGTCCCTCCATACCCAGAGGGACTGGAAGGGGCTCTAAGGTCTCCCCAGAGCCTTCTCTTCTCCAGGCTGAACCCCCCCAGCTCTCTCAGCCTGATCTCCAGCAGGTTTCAGAATTTGCCCACCTTGTTGTCACTTCTGTGATGGCTGCCACCCACCAGTGATGCACATGCACATCCATATGCCCAACAGCATCCAGCTCCCATCCTTCCCACTGGACAAACCATTTACTTCTCAACTGCCTGATAATTTCCATAGGAACAGTGCTTCATCTCAGGAACACCTGAATATCTAATTATCCCCTTCATTGAGGTTTGATTCGTTCTAGACATTAAATTAAGGCAACAAAACAAACCCACGAGTATGGAAACTTCTCAGCTGCCTGACTGCCCAGCTAAGTGACTCCTGATAATTTCATTCCTCAACATCATGTGAATCAACAATATAATGAAGGTCATTGGGGGGAACTGCTCTGCATCAACAGGAAGCACGATGGAACGCTCAAAACAGAAAACTCGGATCAGGAAACCTGCCACTATTTGCTTTTCCTCTTGATTCTGCACTTTCATCATCTATAAACCAGGAATACTGACTATTCCCCTAGCCCATAGGTGCATATTAAACCACTTCATTAATGTTTATGGAGCAACTGAAGAGGTTCAGGTGAAAAGGGCTGAAGATATGAAACCACAGGATGTTCTGAGTTGACTCAGAAAAGCTGGTGACCCGGGACACACCAAGGCAGGATTTCTCTGCAGGGAATGAGAGGTGCAAGACAAGCACCAAACCAGGGAGGAAAATGCTCTGGAAACAAATGAGACCAGGCTAAAAGCTACGGCAAAGCATCTCAGAAGCTGTCCCCACCCAAATATCCCTTTTCAAATTCATTATGTTACAGCACCGTCAGACATACCTAATAAGAAGACTCTATTTTCCCCTCACTGCCTAGAAGTTGCACTTACATAGGCCATTTCTTCCTATCCTTGCATCCCGGGACAGGAAAAGATGTTCCACATGACAGCTGGTAGGGTTATTGCAGGGTTAAAATAGTAAGACTAAAATAAAACTAAATTATATAAATAAGTCTAGGAAATACTGGCTGTGGTTCAACTCCAAACCCAAAGTGCCAGCTGGACTCGTTAAATAGTCATCATTACATCAGATACATCTCCATCAGCAACTTATTATGCTGTAGAGAGGGATTCATTTAGTGAGATGCTTCAAATTCTGGGGTTTTTTTTCTGACTGCATTTTATAATACCTGGACATCGGAGCTGTTTTCTATGTGCACAATCCAGCAGCCAAACTTCTGGCTGCTAGGAAGCTGCAATTAGCTGGGTAGGAAACACTGCCCACCTCACTGCAGAAGCATGAGGATGAGCCAAAACTTTTCTGTCAATTTGCACTATTTTTTTTCTTTTTTTAAGCAGAAAACCGAGTTTCTGACAAAACAGTTTCCTTGCAGCCATTACTTGCTTTCCAAGGATGCTCCCTCAACGGTGTTTTTACTTTTCAGCAGGTTAAACACTGTCATAACATTTTTTTGGGGGGGTAAGAATTAAACTAGTTTGGTTTTGCCAGTTTTCTGGCAGATGGGGATGAGCCTGTTACCCCAGTTTGGGGTTAGTTACTTGCTTTCTCTGGACCTCCCCGGCACAACCTCCATCAGCCCGTTGGCTGTGTGTCCTTCTGCTGCTTCTCCCTGTTTGATGGGAAGTGATATTTTCTACCCTGCTGACTCAAGGTTCACACAGCCCATCCAATTGTCTCATTTACAGCTGGGTGACCCTGAAACCTGGCTCAGGCGATACCGCGGCGCCTCCCGCCCACGCAGGTTGGAAGCCACCACAGACCTCCTCACCACAGCCATAGTTGGGTTTGTTCCTTCCAAACCGTGGGATTTACTCCCAGCATGTTTGATTCCTGATTACTTTTTTTCTTTCCCACCGAGAGCCAAGGTGAGGGTGGCAACGGTGGGTTCTCCCCACCCACCCTGGTACCCACACACATCGAGCGACTTCTAATCCCTTATTACCACCAGTCTGTGCCTTCCAACCAACGCCGAAGCTGGCCAGGATTTGATGACACACTTCATCAATGTTAATGACCAGGTTATGGCAGCAGGAATCGATGCAACAGCGGTAAGCCCAGGTCCATCACCTCTCCTGCCTCCTGCCAGCTCTCCATGATTTTATGGGAGATTTGCTGATCAGCTTCAAACCAACGTTAAAGCCAAAGTGGAATACTGCTTCATCTCTTTAAAAAAAATTAGAAAATTAAAATTTCATTTCCTTAGCAGGGTTTTTCTCCCCAGATCTCAACAGCAGCAAAGGAAAGGTTCTACTAACATGGACCAGCCATCGGGGCTGTCTCCACAACGTAACTGCAACGCAAACCCCTTCTCAGAAACAGCGGTGCCAAGAGGAAACCAGACACTGTCCCACAAGTATGTGTCCAAATCAAACATGTCAACATTTACCAACCCTCACAAACAAACAAAAACCCCCAACCTCACTTGGAAGCTACAATCCCTCCTGCTCAAGGCCATAATACAGTCATGTTCTTGGGCTCACCTTCATGGGGCTCAAAATAGCTCCAAAGTCCCCAGCTCCCCAGCACCCAGCCCAGCACCAGTCTGGTTCCTGTGGTGGGACCATTCAGCACATGGGGAAGGGAAAACTCACGCTGAGGCGTGCATGTGGTCAGAAACATGACTACAAGGTCCTCAAATCAGCCAACCATGGGTGAATTGAGAAGGTGGTGACCTGGTGAGCCTGGCTCAGCTTCTCCAGCTGTCTCCGTTGGGATGAAGCCATGGATGCTCCGGTCCGGCCCAGAGGGGACAGCCGGCAACACTCACAGACACAGCTCTTTATCCGAAAGCTCATCTATATTCCAGCTGCATGATTTAAATAAAAAAGTAGTCTTAGCCACCAGGAATATTGTCTTCTTTCTCCTGCCATGTCTCCAAGGCAAAAGAACAGACATTATCAAGGAGATTTCCTGACTATAATAGAGAAAAACCATATTATTAAACACTCCCAACAGGCTTTTTTTGTCCCTTGTTTCGTGCTCTTGGTTCTAAACAAAGGAGAACAGATAAGATAAATTAGGGGAGAAGATGTACTCCAACAAATAAATACACTTTTTGTTGGTTGTTTTTTCTTTTTTTCTTTTCTCTCTTTCTCCCTAAAACCGTCTTGATTCTGTTTATACTGGCTAGGAGACTGCATCCTCTTTTCTTCTCCAACATCCCAAACAAAACCCAAGCTAATGACGTGATTCCCCTAAACAAGGTCACAGGCCTGGTTTGGCCAGAGCGTGCAGCTGAATGTTGGACCCGGGGCGGAACTGGAAACTTCACTTCAAATGGGCCAAGGACCAAAATCTTGAATAATTGGCTTCACAGGAGGAAAAACACTTAGGGAATGCTTTTCTTCCTGAAGAAAGGAGGCAAGCTGGAAAGCTCCTGGGTCACCGTGAGGGCTTCACCCAGAAGAAGATGCAGGGGAAGCTGAGACACTGCCAGAGGCAATGGCAAAGCTCCTCTCCACCAGCATGATACCGGGATTCTGCTCCATCTCCTTTGGGCTACACCCAAGGAGGAAGGAGGAGAGTTCAAAGAGAGAAAGGATGGCTCACTGCTCAAACCTGCCTGCAGGGGAAAAAAAAAAAAAAAAAGAAGAATAAAAAAACCCACCCCATCAAGTCATTTCCCAGCTGAAAAACCTCACCTGGGGCGTCAGCACCTTAAAATAGCAGCCGTGTCTCTGCCCATGCCGCTCCCTGCGCACGCCACGCACGAGGGATGCACGGGGAGGCAGGCAGGGCGGCCTCCCTCCACACAAGGAAATCACCAGCAGAGGAGGGTTGTTGACACATGAAAACCAGCCTTAGGTAGTAAAGGCCACAGTTTGCTCGGCGAGAGAAGAAAACAAACTGGGTTTGAAGCTGGTGATAAGGGTGGGAGGTCTCAGGGTGCGGATGGAGGGAGTGGGGTACCTGGGGTTTTGCATGGCAGCTGGTGGAAACCACATGAGCATGAGTCATGGAATTGTCAGAGTTGGAAGGGACCTCTTGAGACCATCCAGTCCAACTCCCCTGCTAAAGCAGGGTTGCACAGATCACATCACTCAAGACTGCATCCAGGTGGGTCTTGAAGGTCTCCAGAGAAGGGGACTCCACACCCTCCCTGGACAGCAAGGGCTCTGCCATCCTCACCCCAAAGTTTTTTCTCATATTTAAATGAAACTTCCTATGTTGTGCCTGTTGCCCCGCGTCCTGTCACTGGGAACCACTGAAAAAAGTCCAGCTCCATCCTCCTTCAACCCACCCTTCAGATCTTTGTGAGTATGAAGGTCTCCCCTCAGCCTTCTCTTCTCCAGGCTCAAGAGTTCCAGCTCTCTCAGCCTTTCCTCATCAGGGAGATGCTCCAACCCATCCAGCATCTTTGTTGCCCTACGCTGGACTTTCTCCAGTAGTTCCCTGTCTCTTTTGAACTGGGGGAGTCCAGAACTGGAGGCAGGATTCCAGAGTCCATCCCTCCTCTCCTGCCACCACATCTGCCGGCTGGAGAGGGTTGCCCAGGGCTGGCAGGAGCCCTTGAGAAGGAGAGAGGGGAACAGCTTTTCTGCAGGAGATTCCAGCTTCGAGTGTTTATGATACGTTCTGCCTTGGCACCAGGCAGAGGTCTTTCTTGAGGTGAGCTTGTATGAATCACACAAGGAAATAAAGCCATATAAAACTGGTGAGGCTGAAACAGCCACAGAGAGGGCAGCTTCTTCCAAGATGGGGATATGTTCTTCAGCTCCTAGACCCACATTCAGGTGTGGGAGTGACCTTGGAGGGACAGCCCCGCCCTGAGCACCCTGCAGAAGACCATGGAGACACAGGAGAGCTGGTTGTCTCTGACAAGCAAGGCTGTGCTCATTTAGGTGATGGGTGTGTGCTGCTGACACTCCTCTCCAAGGCAAGAGGGAAAGGACACTTGCTTTTCCCAGTAGACTTTGGTCATGAGGGGTAACAAGCAATTTGAGTCATCGCCGCTGACCCATCGCTCAGGAGAAAAACAACAGCTTTTTTTTTCATTGCTATACTGCGGCAGAAAAGATAAACAGCGGGAAAAAAAAAGCCAGAGGGAATCCCTCACAAGTTTCTGTATTTCATCTGTCAGGACTAATAAAAGCAGTTACAGCTGCAGGGCTTACACTGACACAGTTGGATGTGATGTGACACAGTAACTGCAAGGAAATACCTGGTCAGCGCTGTAAGAACAGGCTGCCCCTGTACTTTCAGACCAGCTTCTGGCCCTCCGTCAATCATAGAATGGTTAGAGTTGNTGTAAGCATCTCCGTGGAGAGGAGGAGAGGTGCAGGAGCATCCCCCGAAGCAGCTCCAGTGGCCTGTCCCGGGTGCATGCGCCGCCTGTGCCCACCATGCTCAGTGCACAACACTTTTATTCACACTATAATTGATATAAATTACAGCTCTTTTAGAGATGGCTCTTCCAGCACACCTTGGTGTGCTGAGGGACCTCCCATGTTTATGCTTGCTGTCGCCAGCCTGTCACACACCCCATTTTCACGAACCACAATACTTGTCAAGAGGAAGATGATGCAACGCCCGCATGGG
This sequence comes from Thinocorus orbignyianus, assembly GCA_013400375.1. Lineage (NCBI taxonomy): Eukaryota > Metazoa > Chordata > Aves > Ciconiiformes > Thinocoridae > Thinocorus > Thinocorus orbignyianus. Next base: position 91,539 of record VXBW01001194.1, read on the forward strand.
AAGCGTCCGCTGTTTCGTACAATGCTGTTTATTGTTCCAGAAAAGAGACTCTCAGGACAGAAGGGAGGCTGCCATGTTTACCGACCTCCTTAAGGAGGAGGCTTTTTGGCCATGCCTTTTCTTTCTTGCCAGGGAGGGGAAAAATACGAGGCTGCAGGAACCGGTGCGTGCCAGTGAATGGGTGACATGGAGCAGCTCCGTCCCTGACCCAAGATCCCCCCTGGGGACTGAACTCCAAGGGTTCAGCGGTTAAGACAATCCTTTATCTCTATCTAATCTCTCTTCTGCTGCATTAATTATCTTGGTACAAACACGTCAGCTCTTCTACCGCTCAGATCATCACCCTGGATGGGAGCAGTGGCCACAGACCTGGCCCATCCTTGCTCTACGCTGCTGCTGAGGAGCAGAGGTGGCATCACTCTCCTCGGGAAAAGGGATCTTTGATTCATGCAAATAGGGCACATGGAATAAAATCTCTCTCTGCTGTCTTTTATGCAGCTTGCAGTTACCCTTCTCTCCTAAAGGGCACAAAATCAGCCCAGCTTCACCAGTTCCAGCCCTCTCCATCATCACTAACCTCACCGGAGCCTGCTGCATCCAGGCGTAGTGCAGCCTGCACGGATAACGGAAGAATTTTAACCACAGCTTATTGATAAAAAGAGACGTAAGTGATAAGTAGCAACTTGAACGTGCACTAAAAGCAGGTGGACACGATAGCAGATCACTAGAAGCAAAGTCATTCTGATTAAACAAGAAGGCAGGGCTGGACCTGCTGTCCCTGCCCATGTAAGGGGGGTTGGAACAAGATGGTCTTTAAGATCCCTTCCAAACTAAACCATGATTGATTCCATGGCCACCTGGACAGTGCCAGCAGTGACCTGACCCACCCAGAGTGGCAAGGACCAAGCAGAACACCAGTGGCTACGGCGGTGTGTGGGGCAGAGGACCTCTGTGCCACTGTTGCTCCACTGACATTAATTAGAGCTGGCAACATAACCTTTCCACCCTACGGCCTGTCTGGGAGCCATTAGATTTTATTGCCCTCTGGAAATCATTAACTCCACATCCAAAAGTCTATTGCAGACCAGGAGCAGGATAAACAGGGACTGATAAACCTCAGCTTTCTCCAGATTAAAACCAAATTCAGTTTTCAGGCTTCTAGTATACTCTTACTCTCAAAAGCGGAATTGTGTGGTCGCCCTTCACCCGGCAGGTGCCTAATAACCCCTAATATATGCAAAAATCACCATTAGCATGAGCAGCCACGGAAACGCGGCTGCAGGTGCACGCTGCCTGCAAGACCTGTTGGCAGCCCCTGTGGGACAGGGACTCCTGTGGGCAAACATTCCTGCAGCAACTCACCGAGCCCTGGAGACTAGAGGATGGCCACAGCCACACTAATTAAGGCACATTGACAAGGCTTTAAAACCAATTTCAAGCTTCTGGAGAGCAACTGGTTTCAGGCCAGTTCAGTGAGCACCACTGCCTCCTTAACGATACCAGGGTAATTAGCAGGTTGGCAGGACCACACCACCCGTTCCCCAGCACCATGGCTTGGCAGGAGTCAAGCAGGTTGAAATCCAGGACTTTGAGCTCCTTTCACTTCCAAGGCTCATCACACATGTTCCCCAGGAAGGAAAAAAGCTAATTTTTAAGCTTGTACTACATGTTGTAGGACATGGGGGTTACCATATTTTGGTAACCCCGTGGACAAGTGCTTTCAGCCAACAGAACACAACCAATTCTTCTCAACAGTTATTATGGCAAAGGCAAAAGAAGAGACAGCAGAGGCTCAGGGTTTGACACCTCCGGATTTCCCCTCTCTGCACCTTCCACCACCAGATGAGGCAAAGGCAAAAGCTGTTTCATCTGTGAAGCCAAGAGCAGCCGAAGCTGCTGTGTCACATCCAGGAGACAGAGGCACCCCCAGTTCACACCACCCTCTCTGGTGAGAATCTGCTGCTCAGGACCATCCCTTTCCTGTAAGAGAGGTGGCAGAACTGGTTCTGCAGCCCTTGGGTCACAGTTGCCTGCCCTGCCGATGGAAAACAAGGTGCTTGTAAGGGAGAGTGAGCAAGCAAGGGAGCTTTATCCAGCTTAATCACTGGGTTAATTACTCCTACGTCTAAGTTGTATGAGTAGTGTAAAACCTCCTTAAGTAGGGTTCATTTACAAGAAGATCTTCTCACCCATGAAACCATAGCCCTCACTCACAGCAGTGACATCCTTCCCTCCCAAATGCTGGTCCAGGTCAAGAAAAAGAGGGAGAAGAAGCTGCCCTCAGGCTTTTCACCAGGACAACTGAGGTCAACAAGTGACATCAGGTGATCCCCATTCTCCAGGGACACGGTCTGAGCAGGGAGTGGCTTATTTGGGCTCTTAAACTAAGCAGCATAAGGATAAGCAAGTGGGATATTTTGCTAAAATAAATGCAAAGGCTCTGTAAGGCAAAGAGGACTGACCCAAACCCCTCCAAAGTCACTGAGCACTTTTACCAGCAGCTTAATTGCCCCCTCAGGCCAGGAAACCTCCCTTCTCCCTGCAGATTTGTGGAGGAAACAGTTCCAGGCATTAGGATGAACAAATGTAGAGGCTCCTCCTCCAGGAAAACCAAAATGCAGCCCATACTGGGGGCTCAATGGGACATTGCACACAGAAAATAACCCCAAGGAGCAAATTAGCAAAGCAAATCAGTACAGACCCTGCTCTGCTGAAGATTTCTCAGCCGTTTTCCCAGCACACAGAATCACAGAATTTTCATGGTTGGAAGGGACCTCTGAGATCATCGAGTCCGACCACACACATACATCAAAAAAACAAGCCCACAAAAAACCTGAACCCCACCAAGCAAATCACCCAACCCAACAATCTCAGCCACTAGAGCATGCCCTTGAAGTGCCACATCTACATGTTTCTTAGATACCTCCAGGGATGGTGATTCCACCACCACCCTGGGCAGGACCATCCAGTGCCTGGCCACTCTGGTAGTAAAGTCATTCTTCCTAATACCTAATCTGAACCTCCACCGCTGCAACTTCAGACCATTTCCTCTGGTCCTGTCATTATTTACTTGGGAGAAACCAACACCCACCTCTCTACACCCTCCTTTCAGGCAGCTGTAGAGGGCAAGGAGGTCCCCCCTCAACCTCCTCTTCTCCAAATTAAACATGTCCAATTCCCTCAGCCTCCCCTCACAGAACTTGTTTCCGAGACCCCTCACCAGCTTGGTGGCTGATGCTTGGTGACTCCTCCATGACCACATAAGAACGGCTGTGCTGGAGGAGGAAGAGATTATGCATTGATGAATTAGCGGGGATTGATGGGCTCATTAGCAGAATGATTTCATGTGCCCACAAATGCAACTTCCACGTTGCAGGACACGAACTGGGCAGCAAAACGGGGGTTACAGGAGTTCTGCATTGGGATGAATCCATCGGGATGAAGCGGTGGTTGGATCCCATCTGTTGATGGAGCTTCCTTCATGTGGCCTCAGACACCAACCCTGTGGGAGGGGATGGAGAGGAGGCAGCCACAGAGGTGGGGATGGCTCCACATCAATGGACCTCTGAAACCACCCCCTCGGCAGCCAGAAGTAACTGGAGCAATTTTTATTAATGCACTGAAGAAGGACTGCACGGTGAGCGTACCCAAGCTGGAGAGGGAAGAACTTGCTCATCCCTTCAGCAACCTCAGGGTGCCACCGAGGGCATCCAGCACTTGACATCACCTCTGCCTGCTTCTTCAATCAAATCCACCTGGATTATCTCCACCAGACCTGGCCCCTTCCACCTCTCTTCTACAAATAAACCTCCTTCCAGGTCTCCTCCCATCTCCTCGGTGGCAGAGCTCTGCTTACATTCCCTCCCAATGCTCCACAGCCAGTATATTGAAAAGCTCACAGCAATTTTTATTTTATTTTATTTTTTTTGATAAAAAAAGACCCTATGTGCTTTTTTTTTTTTTTTTTTTTTTTTTTTTTTTTTTTTTTTGTTTTTTTTCTTTTTGTGNTGTAGCTGAGCTGGCTCCAGCATGGGGCTGTGCTTGGCTGATGTCCACGGCTGCTGTGAAGCGATAAGTGTGGCTGCCGCAGCCGCTCGTGATGAGACAGGAAAGGGTGGGATGGGTGTCAGCCCGAGAACAAGCCGTGACAAACACCGGGCAGGAGACTGAAACTCCTGAGATGCTGAAAGGGTGACGACCACAGACCTCCTGAGCCCACGAAGCCCCACAGAGCTGCCCTGCCCGACCCACGTTACGGGTCCCAGATCCAAATCCAGTTGTTTCCCAAGCTTTTCTACACCTTTCTCTCCAGCCACGCTGCAGGCGAGATAAAAGCTCTTTGCTGTCACCCCACAGACCTGACCTGCACCTCCAGCCCTGGGGATGAACTCGACGTGGAGGTGGAAGCCAAGGGTTTCTGCGCAAGGGTCTCAGGACAACTTGGAGATGCGGCTCCCATGCTGCAGATCTCAAAGCCTGGCTCTGGCTTCCAGAAGACAAAAAAAAAATGGGCAAAAACCAAGATGAAACCATATCCAGGCTTTCTAGACTGGGGGCTGGCAGCTGGAGGGTCTGGTCCTGAGGGTGAGAAAGTCATTGTGGGCACAAGGTTGGCAAGGGCTGAGGGAGGACGGCAGAGACTCCTTTGTGCCTGCCAGACAGAGTGACTACTGTGTATAGCAATTATTTGGGTTAAATAAGAACAGAGAAACACTGTCTTGAGGAAGAGTGACTCCTCCAAGCTGTACTTCCAGCAGGGAAGAGAGAAGGAGATGGGGAAAATCAAGTGCAGAGAAGGGCAAGAAGATGGGCAATAAAACCACGCTTCCGAGTGCTCAAGGCAAAGCTCTGGCACAGGATTTTGATCACAGATGGGGTAAAACTGAACTCAGTGGATTCATTTCTTCCTGACAGCTCTGACAGGACCAGCAGGTCTTTACCCTCAACCTGAGATCTTCCTCTAAGACCTCTCAGAGCTGCTGAACTTCTCCCAGGACCCCTCAGATCTGGTAACTCTTCAGAGTGTCCAAGTCACCCTGAAGCAGCAAGTGTTGGGGTCTCCTCACTGAGCCCCTCCTTCAAACCCTTTCTCCATTTGCAGAGGCTACCACAGTGTCAGATCACAGTATGTGTCTCCTCCAAGGCCTGAGACCACATGGACCATGGGCCCTCCCTGGTTGCCTTTTGAGCATCTTCCAGTCTCTCTGCCTCTGAACCTCATTCCAGATATCTCCACGCACTGCTGCTCCATAGGCTCCATGTCCTCATGCCTTGGCCCAGGCAGAAGGTACCTGCTGCTCCCCTCGTTATTTCCACATGAGCAATTAGCATCCACAAAGAGAGCCTGAGAGCCTGCCAGGCTCCTCGTCCCTGGGGAAAATGGGCTCTAGGTGTTCTCTGCAATGGTTTTAATCCGTGTCTTGCTCCAGGAACCCGGAGACTCCTTCCCGGGGGAGCTGGCTCCCATAATCACACTGGGGGAAGGAAAATAAAAGGCAGGAGGGGAAAGCACTCAGCTCACATGACTTTTCGAGAAGTGCCAGTCTTCACCTTGGCTGTTTCTCAGTCCTGTGGACAACTGAACGCGGCTGCCATCAGGAGGAGGCATTAGGGAGGTGGGCACTTGTGTCTTGAGTGGACGTCCCTGGTTGCCTTGGCCAGGAAGGGTGGCAGCCCAGAAGCTGGGACACCAGGAAAGCCCCCAGCAGCTCCCAGCAGCCCCCCAGCATGAGCAGAAAGATGGATCCCAGCGAAGGATGCAGCAACCCACACTGTTGCCCTGGGACCACCCCGGGGCTCCCACCCAGCCTGCCAGGACCTCCTCCAGCCGGCACCCAGCACCACCCGTGCTTCTCATGGGTGCCACTGCCCTCTGCAGTCCCCAGAGGAACACACAGCTCACACCAGGACATCCCTCCGGTGTCCTCTCCTTCCAACTCACCTCACACAGGCTTCCCTACAAAGTCCCAGCCCAGAGGATAACTCATCCGTAGAAATGCATCCACCCGTGGTGGGAACGTTGGACATGATGCTGGGGGGGAGGAGGAAAAAAGCCCCTGAGCCCCCACCCCCATGCATCACCCCAGCTGGGAACCCACTAACCCAGCTGTAGTTCCTGCAGAAGGTGCTGAGGAAGAGCCAAAAGCCAGTTTTCCCACATTAATCCCTCCATCCCGTCCGTTTGCAGGAAACCTTCCCTCTTCCAGCCAGTTGAGACCTGGTTGGGTCCAGGTCAAGGCAGGACAGAGGGCTGGGCAGTGACAGCTTGGAGGGAGCTGGCACATCTTCAGCCACCCATGGAGATGCATTACTCCAGAGGCAGGGAAACCTCCAGCACCCCTCTGTTTGGACGTTAAGGGAGGGGACAGCAGCCAGGAGCATCCAGGCAGCTGCAGGGGATGGTGGTCCTCCACCAGTGTTGGGTTTTCCCCTTTTCCAGGCATCAGGGATCATGAGGTCCCAGCCAAAAGCATCTCTTGGGGTCTCTGAGGTCTTGGGGAGCGTGGCATCAGGCAGACGCCTTGCCCCAGCTATGGGATGGGAGATGCTGCCCCCACACAAGTCCTGCTCCTTCTGCTTGGGGCTGGTGGAACCTCTGCAAACTAAACCCAATCCCTCCCAATCCCACATTCTTGCTCTGCAGAGCCCAGCGGGGTTCCTGGCTTTCTCCTCATCCTGCAGCTGAGAAGACCACACTCCCTGCCAGCTAAGAGCTCTTTGACCAGCCTCAGGAGGACCTCTCTGAATCCCTGCTCCGCACGGAGAGATCAGGAGAAGCCTCCAGGGAATCCACTGGCTGTGGGGGACTGGTTTTTGGAGGTCTCCTGGGAAGCCTGGCAGGCTGCCGACCAGGATGGACCTTGCTGGTGGGCTAGCAGAGAAGGGTTGGGATAAACTTCTCTGCTTTGAAGGCTCTTCTTGGTGTAAAACCCATCCCTTTGTGCAAGAATAGAGCCCCTCAGATGGCACGTGTTGTTAGCACAAGAGCTGAGCTGTGTTTGCTTTGCGGCACCAAAGTTCATTCTAAAAGCCATCTGGTTTGCAAAACAGAAAGCAAGAGATAAGAAAGGGCATGGGTGCTGAGGGTGCTGGCACCAGGCTTGAAGAGCGGCTCCCACACCACCCCGACCTCCAGCCCTGCCTCCCCGCTATGGGTTTTAAATATTTAATATTGCTGCTGGGAGCATGGCACGGGTAGGAGACACAGCCAGGCTGGGTTGATTCCCATGAGAGAAGTGGGAGAAGGACGTTCTTCCACTTCTGCAGGGCTGGAGGTTCAGGTACACACAGAAACCCACCACCACCACCCCCTCATCCCAGTACCCTCAGCTCCCAGTACCACGAACTGGTGCTGGGTTTCAAGAGCTGATAAACTCAACAAGATCCTGAGGGATAAACTCATCCTCAACAAGATCCTGAGGGATAAACTCATCCAAGGTATAAGCTCTGGCAGAACTAAACAATTTGACCAGCCATGAACTTGCATCTGTAGGTACAGAACCTCAAGCGCTCTGGGAGCAACATCCTGATGGAGAAACACCACGACAACACCACAAAATCAGACCCTGAATACTCAAACCCTTCAAATCCCACCGTTCCAAGACACTTGGGCACCACAAATGTGTTTCAGCTTGTCCCTCACCCCATTCCCTGCCACAGATGAGGGGTGCTCAGTCGCTGGATGAGGCACCTCCAGCCCAGCATCCTCTCTCCCTGCTGGTAAAACGCTGCTCTGAGGACAAACCACGTCATCTCACCGGGTACCCACTACCAGAATATTTATCGTGATCGCAGGGTTTGGCCTTGCAGCCTTCATTTCTCGGGCTGAGAGAGCGCAGTGGGAGTAACACTGCCGTTTTAGTGACCATCTAATTTTCAAATTAGCCACTTAATTTTCAAATGACGTTGAGCAGCACTTGGCACTGCCCAAGAGCATCTCCTCGGCTGCTGCTCCTGCCTGCACCGTCACCACCAGCCACCCTGTTATTGGGTTTGGGAGATATCTTCCTCCTCCAGCCACAGCTCCCACTGCTCCCTCCATCCCTGCTCCTGGGCTTGGGACAGGGATATCCAAGCAATCTTGACCCCACCACTGCCTGGAGTGTGTCTGTGACCCTGTCCCTTCACAGGGGAAGCAGAAGGGTGTTACTTGCTCCTCACTAAGCTCCAGGTGGGGTGGAGGAAAGGCAAGCCTTGAGCACGGCTGAGGTTCTCAAGGGCAGAAAACACAGCAAGATCGCAGCTGGAGCTAGAGGAAACAAATTCATCCGAATTTCATCTGCCAAAGGTAAAAGCCTGGGACGCCCGGCTCTGGCACTAGCTCCCTGTCCCCATGGGTTTCCATCCTCAGCAGCTCTTGGTCCAGCCTCACCCCCTTGTCCCAGCTCCCCGAGTTCCACTGGTCTCCTCTAAACCTACAGCTATTTCTCATCCTTTTCAGCTTCCTGACCTATTCCTCCTGCTGTAGCACCACCAGCACGTACCAGGGCAACAATTAACGCTTGACCTGACGTAGAACAGGTAGAAATTAAGCTTTTATTTTATTCTAGAATCTTCAAATCAGCTTTACAGATCTTTCCAAAATCCGTTCTTCCTTTCCAGATGCAAATTCCGTGCTGGGAACAGGGAGGGAGGCTGGGTGGGCAGTGCTGCTCCCAGGAAAAGCCACCAGAGCTACGGCCAACCCAGAGCCAAGGGTCAAGCCATGCCTCCCTTTTGGCTGGAATAAAATAAATAACGACAGAAACGAAAGCCAGGCTGAGGCAGACATCCAGCACAGGGCGTTTTCAGCTCAGACAATTAAATTCAGCCGAGTTCTAAGCAACTGGAAACTCGAAAACAAGAACTTGCAGTGGGATAAACCCAAGGGAGGGGAACGAGGGGCAGCGGTGCCCGGCACACCAGCAGCCTGCAGGGATCCGCTGCCTCCGAGGGGAGGAAAATTCCCAAATTGTAATCCAACAGTCAGACTTTCTCAGGTGCCATCTCCCAGCAGCCCAACAATCTGGTCCTTGGGGTGCAGGGACCTGGTGGGACCCCTGGGAGCAGCTGGATGGAGGCAGTGGGGATGGAGGAGGCTTTATCACCATCTTATTTGCCAAAAAGGGCAATTATTTCACCCAAACTCGCACCTGCCCATGGCAGAGGAGGAGAACAACGAGAAGCCAAGAAGGGAATCGGAGGCGACAGCTCCCCTCCATCCCCCCACAAAAACTCCCCCCCACCCCGGCACCCGCCGGCTGCCGGCAGGTACCTAT
>VXBW01001194.1:101354-131863 GCA_013400375.1 Thinocorus orbignyianus
CGTCCTGACCCTCCATCTCCATCCTCCATCTCTCCCTCCCCCCATTATTTTTCCGGCTTCCCCCTCCCTGGAACCCTCGGGGGATGCCCGGGGACCGGTGAGCGCAGCCTGGGGGGCAGGCTCGGGATGCTCCGCGGTGGGGGATGATGCTCCAGGGTGGGTACCCCTGGTGGGGAGGAGGATGCTCCGGGGGGAGGNGCTGGGCTGGGAGAGCCTGGAGCTGGGGATACCCTTTTGGGCCAGGGTAACCCAAAAATCGGTGGGCAAAGAGACTCTTCTCTCGCATTACACTTGAATTCATTTCTTCCCGAGCTGCCCAAATGTAAGGATTCCCATCACTTGCAGCACAGTGGGCAAAGAGGGACCTGAGGTCTTCACCATAGAGACCCTGGAGATGTGACCCAGCTGGCCCCAACCAGATGATTCACCATCTGGGACTTGGAAGTGGAGGCACTTGAGATGTAGGGAGCAACTTCCCTCAAGAAAAAGCAGCCTCATATGAGAGGAGGGCTCCTTCTGACCAGCAGGAGCTATATGAAAGCTCACAGCTTGGAAAAAAGCTCTGAGCCATGAGATTTCTGATGGTTAAGGACAATTAATGAATAAATCAAACAGAAAGTAACTTGGTTGGCTCCAGGGTCAAAGAACACTCCAGATGGTCACCATTAAGACACCTCCAGAAGCCTCACTGCCAGCTGGGAATCAATAAAGAGCTTCCCCAGGCCAAGGGGAGAAGAGCTGGGGCTCTCAATTAGCAATAACGATGCATCTCCTCATCAGCTGCTGGGCTTTGGTCCTCCTCCTGCAGGACTGCAGCTCCAGGAGGGAACCTGCTGCTACAGGGAGTGCTCACTCAATGAGTGCAGGAAATTCAGCTATTTTCTTCAGGAATTTCATCAGTTGCCTGGTTTTCTCAGATAATTGAATGCTTATGGCTCTTGTTCCCCCTGAAATAACACCCAGATGCTTCTACAGCACAGCTTCATCTCCAAGGCCAGCATTTCTCTCCACGTCTCAACTTTTCCCAACCACAAATGTCTGTTGTTTATGTTAAAGAAAACAAAACCGAAAGTAATCCAGCCCACAGAGCAAGACTTCAGGTGTTGCCAGGGGTGGGATGTCACCCCTGTGGTTGCCCCACGCACCCCTCCAAGGGAGGAACTCTTGCCCTCACCCCTCAGCCTCGGGGGTCCTTCCAAGGAAAGGGGGAAGAGTCCAGAAAGCAAACCGGGAACCAGCTCTGCAGCCCCCCTCCTACTGGATAAGGGGGGGCTTCTCCCTTCCTGCTGACCCCATCTCTGAACCTGAAGGGTTAAAATTAGCAATTCAGGGGTTTATTTGTAGAGAGCCAGGGGAGTATTTAGTTCTGTGAACATCTTAAGCAAATTCCTGCTGCCCCTTTATCTCATCTTCATCCTTCCCTTCTGTTTCACTGCATTTATTTAAAAGGAAGAATAGAGATGACCCAAAGATAAGTTTGTGGAGGTTGGTCCAAACTCAGAGGAGCTATTTCTTCACAAGATGAGCAAAGATTTCTTTTTACAGATAACCAGACCCACGTGCACCATATACAAGACTGGCCACATGCTAATTACTGAGTAAGAAAAACCAGTCACGAGTCTCAAAATTGTTAAACCTTCTGGTATATGAAACTCAGCTGACCTTCTGCTCATCTACAAGCCACAGCTTCACACTGCACATGTGGGGGAACCCCCTCAAACCCCCCCCAGAGGCTGAATCTCCTTGTCTCGGGCCACGTGAAGACTCTGAGACAGTTTTGCAACAAACATTTGAAAGAGCACCTCAGAGAAACCCCTGGCAATTTTTCAATCACCTCTCCTTTCCAAATTCAAGTTGAATTCACAGAACGGTCAGAGTTGGAAGGGACCTTAAAGATCATCCAGTCCCAACCCCCCTGCCCTGGGCAGGGACACCTCCCACCACACCAGGTTGCTTCCAAGCCCCATCCAGCCCGGCCTTGAACCCCTCCAGGGATGGGGCAGCCACAGCTTCTCTGGGCAACCTGGGCCAGGGTCTCACCAGAATTATTGGTTCTTTGTGTTGCTGACGTTTGGGAAACTCTCCAGGAGAACAGGACCCTCACCAAGACCCTTCAGCAGAGGACAAGGGAGACTGGGAGAGGAACCCAGTGCCCACAAGCCCAGCAAAGCCTACGAGATCACACAAAAACCCCCCAAATAATGAAGCACCTGTTACACAAAACACCTTAAAAAATGAAGATAATGAAAGAAATACGAGAACACTTATATTTAAAGATAATTCCAGGTATGATTTTATTCCAAATTTTACAAATAACAAGCATTTTTCTATAAAAAAACCCTAGGTTACAGGCAGGAATATTTACATTCTTAGCAGAAAGGTCTCTCTGCATAGACAAGGCTGTGGCTGGTGCTACTCTAAAGCAGCCCCAGAGGCATTGGTCTGTAAGGCGTTATGGTACCCGAGACAATTCCACCCTTGGAGAAAACCCCTCACAACTGCCCAGATTAAGGTTCTTATTCCACAAATACTGAAATATGAATTTCTCTGTAGAGAAAGTCCCATCAGATTCCTCCTGTATGCTCTCGGGAGGTCCCCAGGTAAGACACGGGGCTCCAGATGGGGTCTCAGAAGCGATGCTCAGGCGAGCGTTGCATTCAGTGCCAGGAGAGTCCAACCCATACAGACCACAGGGCACCAACAGTGCAAGAAATTAGGGTGCCTTTTGAGTCAGTGGCATTTCCACCAGCAAACGAAGAACCCAGAAGTCACAGGACTATGTGACACGGCCAAGGTGAGGAAAGGAGCTGGTCTGAGAGCTTGGAAGCTGGGAAGGAAGGGATCCTAACTCCCAGTTCAAGGCCACCAGCTGGTCTCGGTGAAGACACTGCCTTCTGCATTGCTCTCTTCCAACAGTGAATTTTTGTCTAACCAGGTAATCTAGTACAACCCTTACCAGTGCTGGAATGCAGGTTATGGGCACCAAAACCATACAGCATTTCCAAGGTTAAGCTTAGCCTGAACATCAAAGTCTTTATTATCTTCCTCCACAGAACAAGGACCTCAAAAGTTCATCATAACTCTTTTTTTCAAAGGCAAATTCTGCTCCTTTCCCCTTACAAGGTGGCACTTGGTGCTTCTTTGAGGGTAACAAGAGCAAAAGCCCTGGTCTTCCCAGAGAGCAGCAGAGCAGGTCCTTCACCACCAGAAGGTCTCCCCTCAGCCTATTTTTCTCCAGGCTGAACACCTCCACAAGACTTGGTCTCCAGCCCCACCACCAGCTCCGTTGTCCTTCTCTGGACCCACTCCAGCTCCTCAAGGTCCTTCCTGGTGTGAGGGGCCCAAAACTGGACACAGCACTCGAGGTGGGACCTCCTCACCAGTGCTGAGGACAAGGGGACCATCACTGCCCTGCTCCTTTCATCTACATCTTCTCTGCACAGACAGAATCACCTACCTCTATTTAAAATATTCCTCCAATTGCTTTTGGAAACACCTATTAGCAGAATTCTGCCTACCCACTAGGACAAGCTCCTTGTTTTGGAGATAAACTTGGGAAGAAGAGGATAAAAAAAAAAGTAAATACCAAATAATTCCAGATGCTATATTAAATCCAGTCTACAGACTCATACTTTATTAAAAAAAATCCCCCAAAGATGAGCAAGGGAAAAAAAATGTCCTTTTTTTTGACACAAAGAGATTGCCATTGTGTTTTGCAGTATTAGTCATAACCAGAAAATTCCCCAAATAAAAAAAACCCAAACCCAACAAAAACCCCCACCAAAAAACCCAAAAAACTTTAGTAAATATTAGAATACTTAAACATTCAAGAACAAACGTCTCAGTGTCCAGGCACATACCTGGATAAAAGAGGGGATATGAGAGCTCACAGGAGGACTCCGCAGCTCAGGACAGGAATTTCCACACTAAATCATGTCACGTATCTTACATTTCAGCATATTTTCTGCAACAGTTTACAGGAAGAGACTTATGGGACACGGTTGTTTACGTTGGCAAAGGCATTACAAGGAAGTTGCAGTTCAATGTGTTTTGTCTCAGATTCCTGCGGTTATCAGATAATTCTTCTGCAACATGCAGAAAAGAAGCTGCTCCTAAACGTTCCAGTTCCTAGAAACGAGGTTTGCAAAGAGAAAAACTGAATATTCAGAACATTTTCTTGAGCTTACGAGGAATATTTCCAAAAAAAAAAGAAGTGGGAAGGCTGAGAAACTGTATCTTGAGTATTTACTCATGTCAAGTCAAGGCCGTTGCAGGACATGCAGTCAGGCTTGCAAAAATCCAGATTCTCAATTTTTTTGCACAAGTTTCAAATCCCACACCACGTTTTAAACATACCTGCCAGCACCCCCTTCAACCTATGGAACAGGAATGACACCGAAACTGCCCAAAGGCTGGGATTTCCCTCAATAAAACTGTGGTTTTGGGTCTCGTTCTCCAACCTGGTACCACTGGCTAACTTCCTGCTGCATCCAGAAATTAAAATATTCATGGATTAGTGTGGGAAAAACGGAGCAAACCATAAAGCTCAAGACACTTGTAGAAAGAGTTTAAAAAAACCCAAAGCAAACCCCTTTGGTCTACACAGTTTTTTCTACTTTCTTGCTTTTTAAGGAGGAGCAGTCTGGAGGGCACCCCCCAGTGCAGCAGTCCTGCTCCTGGAGCTGGTTCCCAAGGACAGAATCTGGGGGATTGGTTACGGAAAGACTGGAATCAGACTTAAACCTATTTAAATACCATCAGAAAAGGCAAAATTTCCATTCCCAGCTGCCACAGCAGAGAGTAAGGCCCCCAAGCTCTGGCTACAAAGGTTTAGGTTCTGTTTATTAAAGCCTCTACAAGACAGAACAAAACAGATGCCACAAGACAGAAACCTTTCACCCCTCACATCTGTCAAAGTACAATCCCAACAGCACAAAGGAGACCGGGCGCAGGGGTATCTTGGATATATTTAAAGAAACACAGGTAATGCCAAGGGTGCTTCCATGACCCCAGGAACAATTTCTTGGCAGACTGTCAAAAAGATTTTCTTTTTTTTTTTTCCCCCCTCCAATTATTTAAGAACAATTTAGTGATTACACAAGCCAAGTGAAATAGCAGACCTCACGGCAACCGCACAGTTGGCACTTGGGAATCGAGAAGCCAGGGGTCTGAAATACATCCTGAATTGTGTTCCGGGGGACATTCCACCGTGAGGTCGACACAGTGATGTAGATTAACACAGAAATTTGTCCCTAAATACATTAATTGTGTGTGTGTGTATGTGCTACACGTGTGAAAAAGAGCAGAACAAAGACCGGAGGATTGTTTCCGTCATCCAAACTGCACAGAAGACGTTAGAACAATTTACACACAAAACTTCCCCCACACACCAAAAGGGAAGAGAAGAGTCCCCAACGAACACCGCTCCCACCACGCAGATATGAAACCTTTAACAATAAATACGGTCCAGGGTCAGATGTAAACAGCTTCACCATACGGGTACGGTTGAAAACCAGCACTGGAAACAAGTGAGATTTATAAGCAAAGCCTCAGTGCTACAAAGCCTTTGTGCAAGACAGCCCTACCTTGACATACAACTTCTCAAGTTAGAATTAATCCTCATCATCTTCCTTTGCATCTTTCTGAATTCCACACCGAATTCAACACACGCAAAGTCATTTGAGTAAGATCACAGGGAGGCACCTCCTCATAACCTTCACTAGAATAAATAAGTTTCCTGTCCAGAGACAGAAGTCAAAAGGAGTCAACGCCAATTAGCAGCTTTTTTTCTGGCCATTTTTACTTCTTGACGTCCATCAGCTCTGGAGAAGGTTCACGGAGGAATCCAGGTACCCTGCCAGCCCTTGAAGTCATTTTCAAGTATCTTTCAGCTGAACTAGACATTTAAAGTGACAAAGGATCGATCAGATACTGTCCCATGGAACTACTGCATTAGCACAACTGTGGCTGAGAATCTCATTAAAGGCGATACAGTGTTTATCTTCATATAAAAAGAGAATGTACGGAACACAGTGTTTAAATTAATAAATAAGGTTAAAATTACAGGAAACAAAGTGTTGCCACTAGCCCTTTCTAGAATGAATTTTAGAAGGAAAGTTCATTTAACTTTTCAGTCCTCCAGGAAGTACACAGGAGTTCCATCAAAAAGCTGTTCTTTTACATATCTCCGGATTTTCTTCTTCCTCCTTGGTATCCCTGGTGCTATTAGATGCAGGCCTGTACTCTAATCTGGGTAAAACAAACAAACAAATAAACATACAAACAAAAAAAAAAGAAGAAAGAAAATAACTTAAAAAAATAGATGAGAGAACAGAGGAAAAAAAAATAATCTGGGATATCTTGAGCCCTGTTTGACATCACAGAATCACAGATTGGTTTGGGTGGGAAGGGACCTTAAAGCCCATCCATGCCACCCCCTGCCCTGGGCAGGGACACCTCCCACCATACCACGTTGCTCCAAGCCCCGTCCAACCTGGCCTTGGACCCCTCCAGGGATGGAGCATAATTATATTACAGCTTCCTAATTCTAATACCCCGGTAATTTCTGTGGGACAGGTTCCCTTCTTCAGTCAGAGCTGGGGCAAAGGGCCAAATGCTCTCAGTCTTTTTAGGCCAGCTGAACTAAATTGCAAAAGTTCAGCCCTTCATCAGGGCTTAGATGACTTTCAGAACCTAGAAAGATAGATTATAAGCTACAGAATTTCCCTATGCTTTTATAAAACAACACACTTCTGCAAATGCATTCCCTGTATGTATTTCTATTCAGTCCTCAGAGTAAAATGATAAATTTGGAGCCGGGAGATATACATACACACTCGGGAAGAGGGACCAAGATTCCAGCCAAGCTCTTAGAATTCCAACAAAGGACTAACTACACTCCCCAAACCAGCCCCTTTGTCTGACAATACCTAGGAAAATCCAGTGCTCAGAGCAGAAAATGTATGTGCTAAGATCAGAAGGTGACACTTACCCTTTCACCAACAGCATTTGCTCGATCGTGTCTGGAAGAGGCATCTTGTAGCTTTCTGGCAGAAATAAAGTTAGAATTCCTGACAGCACAGTCAGGCTCCCCATCAGGATGTAAGGCAAGAATCGATCGTAGGCACCTAGCAGGATACAAAACATAAAGCTGGCATCAGCTTTAAGTCTCTGTTAATGTCTGCACCTTGGCACAGGGCTCTATCTGTGCAAGATCCATGCTTTCAGTAAAAAAACAACCAACCAACACCCCTCACAATCTAGCACTCCAAGCATGTTGTTATAAATGTGGTTTTAAGGACTCAAGTGACTGGAAAGCTGTAAGAGCTGTGCCACTGAGTCGCTGAGATTGTGAGGCTTCAGAGCATCTCTTCAACAGGACACTTTTGCCCCCATTTCTCCACGTTAAGCCCATTCCCCAGAGATGTTGAGACCTCACCATCACCTGTATTTTCCACAAGACACCTGGAAACAGAGAGCAGCAGAAAAGCCCAAGGACCCCCCGAGGCAGGACACTGATCTGGGCAAAAGGCCTCGCTTCCCAACTGCCAGCATCTCTCCTGCACACGCTCGTTAACGTACCGAGGTAAACGAAGTAAGGTGAGAGGATGCTGCCCAGTCTAGAGGCCATGGAACTGGCTCCAACTCCCATGTTTCTCACCACGGTTGGGTAGAGCTCAGCCGTGTAAACATAAACCATTGAAAAGGCAGAGGTGATCCCAAATTTCCCCAACATCACCAGGAGAATAGACAGAGCACGAAGATCTGAAATCAAAACGCAGCAAGGTTTTGAATAAAGCTCTGACAACTCATGGTAACTCTTAATTCCATTGTGTTTGTGTAACTCCTGCCTAATTAATTCCAGCATCTGGCGTCTTTTTGCCCAGTACAAGCACGGGCAATGTTTTTAATTTTGTTTCTTTTAAAATTACTAGGTCTCAACATTTTCATTTCCTCTGGAGGATGGGGCTTCCTACCAAGCAAAAAAATAAGGAGAAGAGAGCAAGAACTGGAGAGGTCCTTCCAGATTTCAGGGGGCAGATCTCTGCTGTTGCAGACAACGCCGTGTATCCCTCTTTAATAAAGTGAGTAAAGTCAAACATTTGAAACAAGTGCTTTTCGTTTCCTGCTGTGGTTTCTCATTAACACTTCCAGCTACAAGTCAATAATTTAATTATAGGAAGCTGGGTTGACTTTAGCTGGGACAGGTAGATTTGAAAATCAAAACAAGATCATATCAGCGCCAACTGACTTGAAGGACAGGGGGCAAAAAACCCAGAAGGTACCACACCTACCACCTGCATAAAATAAACAAGGCAGCTCTTGCACGTTCTCTTTTATCCTTCGATTTGTAAACATGTGATAACCAACAATACCCCTCCATCATATTAATTATCGGTAATGAGTCCATAACCCTATTAATCTAACTGTTCTAAAGATACATAAGGTTTGATACCCAATAAATGCTATTTTGTCCTCCTTTCCAGTTGTGAAACATTATTTTAAGTATTTTAATTATCAACACCAATTCACTACAAGCATCTTTGCTTATCAAAAATGCCTCCACAATGATTCCTTTGAACAGAAGTGTTTAAACAAGCCATAATGAGCACGTCATTGAGAGCTCTTTGGCAAGCAAGAACTGCAGCCTCTTGGGAACCTCTGCTGGCCAAATTCTGGTTGGTCTTGGGCTGGTTTTACATTTGGACCTCACCAGGGATGCACACGAAGGCAAAGCTGGACTGCAGAGCTCATCCCAACAGACCACAAAGCCAATGACCCACCTTTAAAAATATATCTGAATTAAGATTTTGTGGGAGCCTCCTGTGCAGCAGCACTGAGAGCCACAGAAAAGGCAGGGAACAAATATCAATATTTAGATCCCCTTGGGACACTTCTTCCCCACATCTACCCGGTGCACAGCCCCACACTTCACCTATGGTACATATTTGAGATCAACTAACGATTCCATACGTGAAGGCACCAGCTGAATGAAGAGAAGAACACAGCCTCCCAGGAACAACGCAGCAGCCATTGAGTACCGTCGGGGGAGATTTCGGAGCAGCAGCCAGGAAATAACGTAGGCTGGAACCTCGATCACTGCGGAGAGGAAGCAGTTCAAATAGACGTCTCCATGCAAGTTAGGTGTGTCCAGAGAAAGTCCAAAATAACCCACAGAGATTATCATCCTGAAAGAAGCACAATAACAGGATCAGATGAATTTCTCTTCCTCCTCAGGTTGCCATGAACCTTTTTCAGATCGCAAGCACAGAGATCACTACGTTCAGCACACCAATTTCTTTACCTCTGAATCACCCTAAGCACTGACTTCAGAAACAGCAAAATAACAATTACACAGCACCGATGCTTTTTATCTTTCTAGTTTCTCTTGAGTTCAAGAAATAAAATATATGTGCTTGTGAGACCCCACCTGGAGTACTGTGTCCAGTTCTGGAGTCCTCAACATAGAAAGGACATNCCCTTCCAACTCTGACCATTCTATGATTCTATGATTCTATAACCCTATTCAGCATTAATGCAATTAAGTAGCTCCAGAACTGTCACTCGCCCTGCTGAGGCCCAGGTCTGTGAGCCCACCACTGCTGGATGGTCCTGCCCAGCAGCTAGAGAGGTCAGACACCTTTCCTGCTGCCACTGTGGGATTTTCTAAATGTCCATCCCACCCTCACTTGGACCTCACGAGGAAGCTTTGGATTATTTGTCACTTTCAGACATGGCATTTGCCTCTGTGAGTCACGCTGCTGGAGAGGGACTGACTATTTCTAACGTCTCCCAATTTCAGGTCAACCCTAGGATCAACCAGGTCAACCAGTGATGTTGAATGGCAGTTCCTATTACTAACAGTAGCCTTAAACTTGAAAGTTTGGACTACTGAGTTTTACCACTGCTGAGGTCTACACTAGCTTTTCGTTATGTTTACAAGGGAGTTCTAGGTGGAGAATGTTGTTTCTGGGTCACTACCCTCCACGCTCTGCGTATAAAGTCAGAGAGGAGGAGTATGGCATCCTGGCAGACCCAAACAATCCGGGATTTTCTCTGCCGTGCCCCAGGCTAGCTGGGCAGCATCCAAGTCACATTTACGTGGCTTGGTGCCCAGGTTGGTCAATGCAATGGGACAGAGCCTGGTGGCTGGGAACGCTGCCAGACGAGAGCTGGCTTCCACATGATCGAGGGAAACACACAATGGACTTCAGAGACAAATCCTCTCGCGCCTTGGGAGGTGCTGGGGAGAGAAGGTTACGCTTCACCACCGAGTAACACGTGGTAAACAAGGGAACAGAGGGCACTGGATAATAGAGTGGTCTGGGTTGGAAGGGACCTTTCAAGACCATCAAGTCCAAATGTCAACCCAACGCTGACAGAAGCCATCACCAAGCCATCTCTCCAAGCTCTATGTCTATGATCAGGAGGTGTGAGGTGCACAGCACTCAGCACTTCATCTCCTCCAGCATCTGTGTCATAACAAGACCTGGAGCGAAAAAGAAATCACTGCATAGCACAAAGCTGGCCACCCACCAAAGATTAACTCTTCCTCCTCCTCACTTCACACAGGAAGAGCCTTTCATGGTCCAATTGCTTAAAGCACCCTGCCTGGTGCAGCTGGGAAGGGGTGAAGTCATGTACTGGAGGGTGACCCCCTGGCTGCGGTGTCTGCCCTGCCAGCTAAGGCTATTCTTCTCAGCAGGAGTTCCTTGGTGTTTTCCACAATGCAATACACCCAGTCCTGTGCTCCCAGGAGTTAATTTTATACATACAATAAACCGTGCTTGCTGGAACTCACTTTCAGTAGCAGTTTGCCTTAGCTTATCCCACTGGCAAACTTTGACATAGTTATACATCTCCTGGGAAAACTACAGGTGTATTTACACATCCCAGGGCAACAAGAAGCCAAACTTCCTCCTCTCCAATGCAAACCCAGCAAAGGGATTAGTTTAAAGGCCTGCTATTTACTCAAAATTAACAAAACTCTGCAATATATAAAGGTGATATAGCCCTATCTGCAACCGTCCTCTTCTACTGAGCTGCTTTTGTGAGATCTTTTAATTCATCATGCAGAATATACCGTGGGTGTACTACGGGTGACAAAACCTTGCTATGAGTCAACATAGGATGCTTCATATCTTGGGAAATTAATTTAAAGGAGGTTAGACAGCTGACACGCAAGGTAAAAACAGTGGAAAAATTGCCCAAATTAAGGGAATCCTTTTCTGCAAGAGGAGGTGAGTCGTGTAAGTCGGCTGCACATGTTTGACTCTTCCTCCCCAGCACAAAACTTCATTTATCACCTGGTAAAAAGCCCTCCAGCGCATGGAGTGAATGACACGCTGCCACATATCACTGTTTCTCTCAGATGCTTTGTCCCACCAGAAACGCTGTCCCAACAGGTTCTGCATCTGATTTCTCCAACCACACACACCAAATCGGCTCTGCCTAGAACTCACAGCTGATCTCCTCCACGTGGATCAGAAGCAGGGCAGTCTCAACTCCCCAGCATGCTTTCAATTAAAGGTGAGTCTGCGATTGGACTTGGAGGTAAGACAACAGCACACGGAAACTGTCTTGACATTGAAAGAACCAGCATTACCACCCTTTTTTGAGCTGTTTTCTGCTTGAGTTCCTTTCTCTGCATGTTTACAGCACTGTGCTTGGTGACGAGTAAACAAATCTGGCTTAAATATTAGCCAAATCATCCTTTGACCCCAAGAGCCACATCAGCCTGTATTCACTGGCAGCTCAGTGCACTGAATTCCAAGCTTTGCCTCACCAAAACACAGGAATGTTGTTCAGTGTGAACTTAGTTAACTCTAAAGCACTTGAGGGACTTTCTTGGTTAGGACACTACAGGTACGTGCCCTAATTATACCTCGCTTTTATACTGAGCTGTAAGTCACCCTCTCCATTTTGTCTTCTGAGCAATTACAGCTTCATTGAGGTTTCCAGTAAAAGAAAATGACAAATAGAGCACAAAGCATGGCTTTAGCTACTGCAAAGCCAAGGTGAAGATGGCAGGTGGGCAGAATAGCTAGGAGGAAAAGTCTAGGGAAATGTTAGAATAGAACTTCACAGGCAGCTTTATCCCTTTCAGAGACAATACAGAAGAGATGGGAAGGTTCTCTCCAGAAGTCAGGCATCCATCTGTGGCTACGCTGGGACCCCTGGGCAGCACTCCCTGGCTGGAGGACGGGGCATGACTCATTCCTCTTAAAAGACTTCGTTACAGTCAGCTGAGGATTCCCCAAGGCCCAGCATCAGGCAGGATTCCCACGCACCACGGCCACCTGAGCTGATTCCTGCCCAGCTCAGGACACGCCTGGCTGCTTCAGAAGGAAATAACAATCCAGATGTGTTTCTAGATTGTTACTGAAACGAAGAACCTACACCACCAGGATGTGGTTGTTGGGGTTTGAGCTGGTTCTGTCCTTATTTCTTCAGAATACCTTCGTGTGCAAAGAACAGGGATTTGTTTTTTTGCTGCTTTTGTGCTTACATACTCCCAAACCATCGTTGCTTACCAAAGAATCACTGACATAATTGTGATAGTTAGGATATTCCGGGTTCTCATTAGATCCAAAATGGTGTATGTCTGTTGCTTCTGGGAATCCACATCTTGCAGCTGCAAAGAAAGCAACCACGGGAACATTAACTTTCTGCAAGTAGAATTAGTGTGAAGATAAGTTCTCCCCCCAACTTACACACGAGTATTTCACATGCTGCAGAGCTGAAACACGTGCCTCACTTTTAACCAAACACATGTGAGCTGTGAGAGTCAACTACCAGTCAAAGTAGCTGCTCCTCCCTAATTTAGAATCATAGAATTGTCCAGGTCAGAAAGGACCTTTGAGATCATCTAGTCCAATCACCAACCTAACTCTGATAAAAGCCATCACTAACCCGTGTCACTAAGCACTGTCAACCTGGCTTTTAAATCCCTCCAGGGATGGTGCCTCAACCACTGCCTTGGGCAGCCCATTTCAAGGCTTGATAACCCTTTCAGGGGAAAAATTGTTCCTGACCTCCAATCTGAACCTCCTCTGGTGCAACTTGAGGCCATTTCCTCTTGTCCCATCACCTGTTCCTTTGGAGAAGAGATCGACCTCCCTGGCTGCACCCTCCTTTCTGGGAGTTTTGGAGAGCGAGGTCTCCCCTCAGCCTCCTCTTCTCCAGGTTGAACACCCCCAGCTCCCTCAGCTGCTCCTCATAAGACTTATTCTCCATTTAAAGTAACTTAAAATTTAGGCTGAAATTCATAATAATTTTCTCTGCCTCATGTTCCACAAAAGAACTGCTCATTGTTACTTTTGTACTCAAATTATGAAGCGACAGCATTAATTCATCATTTATACATTGCTGCTGGCAGAGTTCCTAGGTGCAATTTTGAGCAGGGCACGTTGAGGATCATGGAAATCAAGACAGAAGACAAGAGAGCACCAAGGACGATGAAACATTTGAAAAAAAAATGATCTGTAAATGGAGAGGGTTTATTTAGCCCAAGGGCCAGAACGAGGGAGTTTTAAAAGACCAAGAACAGTCTTCGAGTACCAGCAAAAAAGTGATAAACTGTCTTCTGTGTCCACTGCAGACAAGGCAAGAAATAATGAGATTAAACTGCAGCAGGACAGATTTAGTAAATAACTCCTCATGCTGGATTGAACAGTAATGTATTTAAACTGAGACAAACTGGCTAACGAGCTCAAGAGTCCCCATCATCATCCAGCCTGGTCTGCAGATCTTACTCTAATAATATAAACAAAAAGACAACAAACTTCTCCTTGCCCCATGCAACTCCCTAGCTCCTCAAAATAAAACCACTTCCACATAAACAATGCAAAGATGTTCATCCACGAAGCATGCAAACAAGTTTTGTGCTTGATAAGACTGTAAAAAATGAAAGAATTTAAGGTTTTTTTTTTTAATTTAGGACTTTAATTTAGACTCCTGACAAGAAATTACATGGGAGAGATTTTAAAGAAATGTGTTAAAGGTGATTGAAGAGGATAAGTTTCATTATTAAAACTGTCACCTCTGGCAGCAACGCTGAAGAAGCACAGTTTTCTAGACATGTCAGATTTTTGTTATTGCAAAAGGTGGTACGTTTTCAGGATCTATCCCAGGCTACTTCCGCATCAATTTAATGTTACTTTAAACAGCCTTATAGCAGAGAACATTAACAAGATTTTGATTTTGCAATCTTCCACAGAGATTCTTTTTTTTCTGAGGACTTATCCTTCCGCAAGTAGGAGAATCACTCTTGCCTGACAGACCTCTATTATGTGCAAACACAATAAACTGTATATAAAAAATACTTCCTCCCTTGATTTCTCAAGTCAGGGTGACCTGAGAACGTCAAATTTAATTTTAACATGTTTGAAGACTGAATGCCTTTTGTTGGCACCGTGTACTCCTTCCTGGTATGTGCAAATGGTTGTCAATAAAAGGAAACGATGATTGTAGTTTCAAAACAGAGCAATTACTCACCACTCGAAACTTTTCTGAACTCTTTCTGCCTCATCTAATACACCACTCTTTAGCCTGTGTCGCTTCAACTTACAGCACTTTTTTCACCTAAAACATCAGGCTGGTCAACCAGAAGCAGCTGGATGCGTTGCAGGACACAACACACCAAAAGAGAGACAAACCCAACCATTAGTTGAACTTTGCTTTTTCCAAATCTTCACTTTGTAGCAAAGGCAAACAGCTCTTTCCATTTGACAGCCTTCACTCTGCCTGAAGCCACAGCTCCCAGCACACACACTGCAGGCAGCTCTGCAGCTCCCAGCCCATTCTCATAAATCACATGATCTTTCCTAAGCACTCTCCAGTTTTGCCACTATTTGTTGCCAAGAAACCAGCAAAGAAAAAAAAAAAAAAAAGGAGAAAACCCAAACAAACCACAAAACAAACCCAGGGAACAGTAAAGTAACAGTTGATGAGAAAAAAAGGACCCTGCCTTTTAGGAGCTGGATAGGCAGACAACAGAATCCTCACCAGGACCAGCTGGAACAAGAAGCTATGAGGAGGGCAGGGAAGGGAAAACCATTATTTGAAATTAAACCTATTGTCCAAACATTTTTATCCCCCTCCTATGGCATAAATCAGCCAACCAGGCCCTATTTGTACTCTGCAGCTTGTCACATGCTGGTTCCTAATTGGTTTTGAACTCTCTGGAGCCTGAACATTGCAGGTGCTGCTCTCCAGCTGCGTGGGTTCGAGGAACACCCCAAACACGAGCTTGGGGAGGTCTCCTCCATCCAGAACTCAAGATCCAGCTGCAGGAGAGCCAAGGGCCAGCTGGATTTCTGAGAACCTCCCTGCAGCGTAAACACACTTCCTAAAAACTCACGGGAGGCCGCAAACCTTCTGCTGTACAGCTCTTCAGAAAGCAGACACCAGAACAGAGTAAACAGACCACTGAGGAAGAAAAGTTTTGCACAGATTTCTTGGTCACAGTGTTACTTTTATGTTAAAAAAGTCAAAAGAAGGACAGGAGTTCAGCATTTAACCAGTGCCTGCCCATCTTGCTCATTTTCCTTTCAGTGTCAGGATGTTCATCTGTGGTTCTGATGGTTGACGTGCAGTGATTTATCCATGTGCTCCAGAAATCAGCATTTCCCCCTTGTCCAGGGCTCACCATCCCTACTCTTGCCCCTGCTTTCTGCAAGAAGATGCCAGAGGTGGCAAACAGACCAATATTTCATTCTAAGAACAGGAGACAGAGGATTCCAGGGACAGTGACCTTCAGCAGATGTTGGAGCCTGAGCTTATTTTCCGGTCTCATGCTGTTGTGCTGGCAATGGGTGAGTTTTCATGCCAACAGCATGATAAGGAATGAAAAAAAAAGAAAATAAAACATGTTCTAATGAAAATCCAGGGCAAAAGCTCTAATAGGAAGGTCTGGATTTTCCTGCATCCTCACTCTGTTCCAGCAAGACCAGGATGTCTGTCCTACGATCTACAAATAAGTCTGGACAAACAGTTTTGTTTGCACCTCAGGTAACCTCATCCCAAACGATGGCTGTTTCAATCCCAAAAGCAAACACACAGTTTAATACTGGCTCACCATTTTCCACGGAGGCCTTGTAAAGCAAGTGAATACAGTGAAGGTTCAAGGAATTTTCATGTAAATGACAGGACACTGTCAACTGTCAACCAGAACACAATTAGGCCACTTATCAGGCAGGCTCCACTGATCTGCCTGGAGGTGCCCATTCTCCTGGATTGTGCAAACAGTTTGTCTGTCTCTCCTTTGGGGGTTAGGTTTGGGTGAGTGTGGAGCTGCTTCTACATCTTAAGGTCACCAAGAACTCAGAAAAATGGGGGATGCCTGGAGGAAACAAGAAAGCCTTGGAAGAAATGGATGTTGAAGAAAAGACACCGCTCGTTGCTCTACCCGAGAGGAGCTCAAGTTTTCCTCTCCTTAACACAGAGTAGAAATTGGGAGCTGAGCACAGAATTGAACTAGAATAACATTCTTTACACTGCTGCTGGCCAGGATTAGTCCTTTGTTAGACTTTTATAGAACTATACAGAATTAAAACTACTCTATGTAGCTATATAACTAATATAATTAGGCTGCGGAAGCAGTTCAGTGCAAGTACTTAAATCCCAAAGCAGTAAGTACCTCAAATTCATTACATTTCCCCTAAAACCACAGTTTAAAAGGAAAAAAGTGGCTGTAAATTGCATCAAAAAGATGTCTGGATTAGAACATGCTGGCATTCTCATGGGAATGGGGCAGCAAGGGCTTTGCAAACCTTAATGAAGTGGGGAAAGAGTATTCTGCTTTTCAGGAAAAGGTGCGTATCTTGCCCATTTGAGAAGCAGATAATACACTGCAGGCACAGCTCAATCCACACATCTGGAAATTAATCACTTTACATATCATTGATAGATCCAGCAAACAATTGGGCTGCTGAATGACTCTTACCTCACTAGGGTCAAATATAACATCTGGGGCTGTAATGTCGTTAGTTTTTGCAGCCTTTCGGATGATGCTTTCTGCCTCTTGAAACCTTCCCTGGGAGATCAGCCACCGTGGAGATTCTGGAATGACCCTGAAATAAAGGTTCTGAATAAGGAGGCTGCATTTCCACAGAAATACTGCTGCAGGCACCAATACTGTGCCATTCCGGGCATGAGGAGCTCAAAACTTGCCGTATCTTGCAGACAAAGCGATGACAACAGAAATCAGACTGACAAGAGCAGACTAGCTAAGGCTAAAACGGGTTTGTGGATTTTAGAAGAAACAACTCAGAAAGAAGAGCAACCAAAACCTTCAAAGTATGGGAAAACAGTTTAATTAGAGAAATTCTGAAAGGTGAACACGCAAGCAACACCCTGTGCGTTAAGAGGCATATCCTTAGAGAGTAACACTTGTGCCATTACTAACTGTAAATGCTGTCATGTAACGGCAAAACAGAAAGTAGAATTTGCCTGAGTCATGGAACTGGGTAGAATCACAAACATAAATACTGGTCTAAGTGAAGAAACACCACCCCCCCGTGGACTGTTTAAACTTTACACACCACCCAGAAGTACTATTTTATTAACTCTAAAAGAAAACGCTTAAGTTTCCCAAAATAACTGCTTTCTCCTTCAGCCCTTAGCTCAGGTCTTCTCTTCAAAAGTTCGGGGATTTCAGTTGGTGCAGAAGGATGAGTTTTATTGACATTTTTTTTTTTCCTTTGTATGTGCATCACTTAATTTTACAGAAAATGAAGAAGAAACTTTTCAGGCATGAAAAAAACCAAGCCATGGACTTGAAGTTAAATGACTAGGAAGAGTAAGGGACACACCATCCACCCCTCACCTGCTGATTCCTTAATTTCTTCAGTTGGTTTGGAGCCAGGATCTTAAAAAAATCTGCTGATACAACCTTCTGAAGACTAAGCTTTTTAAAAATGAACTATACTCACCACCAGAGCGGGATGCAGAACAGCCCCGGGACAGTGAGCGCCAGCAGCAGCATCCGCCAGTCTCTGATGAAGTAAGCAAAGAGTGGCAGCAACATGTAGCCGAACGCGTAAAATATGCAGACACCCAGGGTGGAGAACAGCACACGGATCGACTGGCCAAGAATTTCTGTGCCTGTCCAAAACAAGGGAGTGAAGGTTAGTATCTGAACTCAACAGCAGCCAAGTAACTTAGCAAAAAAAGCCCCTCTAATGATTGGCTTTGAAATATGCTACACTGGGGAATTACAGGCTGAGAGAGCTGGGACTGTTCAGCCTGGAGAAGAGAAGGCTCCGGGGAGACCTGAGAGCAGCCTTCCAGGATCTGAAGGGAACCTACAGGAGAGCTGGGGAGGGACTCTTTGTCAGGAAGTCTAGTGACAGGACGAGGGGTAATGGTTTTAAACTGGAAGAGGGGAGATTTAGATTGGATATTAGGAAGTTCTTTACTCTGAGGGTAGTGAGGCACTGGAACAGGTTGCCCAGGGAAGTTGTTGATGCCCCATCCCTGGAAGTGTTTAAGGCCAGGCTGGATGGGGCTTTGAGCAACCTGCTCTAGTGAGAGGTGTCCCTGCCCATGGCAGGGGGGTTGGAACTTGATGATCTTTAAGGCCCCTTCCAACTCTAACCATTCTATGATTCTATGATTCTACAGTTTTAGAGGCATCGTGGATTTCCTGCAGGCAGTGATTCTGCATCAGCACAGGTGAGTGTGAAAGGAAGAGAATCAGGCCACACGGTATTTCTATAGCTGAAAGTAGCTGAAACCTCTATAATTCTACTTTTTTGGAATCTCCCATTTGACCTGAGGAGCTAAAACCCCACCCTGGGGTGCATCAGGAGGAGCATGGCCAGCCTCAAAAGGAATTTCTTGCCAATATTTGGTACTTTGGACAGCGAGGCCACTGCAATTAACATTAATTAGAAAAAAACGAAATTAAAAAAAAATGAAATAATCTCAGTTAATTCACATTCACATCTGATCAAAAAAGGTCTCAGTCAAACTGAAAATATACCAAGCAGGAATCATTATGCCATTTAATTTTTTACTACAGGCTGTTTAAATGAGAGTTTATGACAATTACTTGATTTTTTTTTTTTTGCAAGTTTTTATATCAAATAGGCATTTAGGCCCCAAAATGGACAACACAAACCCCAGAAAGATCACGTCTTGCACATCTTATCTTTCCAACTGGATGACAGATTTTGTGTTCAGTAATCAATTTCTGGTTGTTTTGATTTTTTGGTGGGTTTTTTTATTTATTAGGATATGAAGCTACAAATTTAATTCAGATTGCCCTTGTACCAACTGGAAGCTTCCAAGGAGAGCAGGAGTTCTCCATGTGTGCTGAGGACACGTGAATAAAACAAATCAACCCTAAGCCAGTACCGAAACGGGTAGGAAAAGCACAAGGCTCAGGACCACACACTGTGCCCAGCAGGACTTTGTACCGAGAACAAACGCTGCCACGTAGTTGGAGATCTGTCCCATGCCCACCAGCAAAAAGAGCACCGAGAACATCTCCCAGCTGGTGGAGAAGACCTGGATGAAGCTGAAGCCAGTCTGCATCGCCAGAGTCGCAAAGAGCACATTCTTCCTGCCAAACCTTCCGTGGACAGATTAAAAAAAAACAGTAAGAAAAGATTACACAACAGCGTGAATGAAATCTTCAGAAGCAGAAAAATAAGATTACTTGTACGCATACTTAGGGAGATACAAAACATCTGCAAAAAAGCAGAGGTTCAGGAAACACAACACAGGCACAACTATCCTAAATACATTTGAAAAACCCACCGGTCAAGGGAAAATAAAATTCCAAGCGCTGGTATTGAAGCCGCCTTTAAGTGTGTGCTGGAACTACTCCTTTCTTACTGATAGGATGAGCAGGGAGACAAACTGTCAGCAGTAAATTACGTAAAATGCAAAAGCATGAGATGCTCCTTCTCTAAGGAGCTCAGAGATCATGACAGAGATACTTCATAAAACAGAAAAAGAAGGAAAACTTGTGAAAGAGAGATAAAACTCAGGTTTGCAAGATGCTATTATCAGTAAGTGATGCCATGCAGCAATCCTCATTCCACTTTGGTTAAAAAAAGTAATGGATTTAAAGGATTCAAGCAATTCCTGTGATGAAGTATTAAAAAAATAAATAAAAGAAGTTAAACTAATCCCAACTCATCAAGCTGCATATTATTCTCTGGGAATCACAGCTCAGCAAATCTCAGGGAGATAATCACAAAAACTGAGCTTTAAAAGAAAATGAACAAACGAAACAAAACAAACCCCCAAAATCCAACAACCTGTCAACATCACAACACATCACGGTGTCTTTCACTTTTTCATGTTTGCAATGATAAGAAAAGAAAGCTGGTGTACTCTGGGATAAGAAATACAGAAAAAAAAAGTCCCCAAACAAGAAAGCTTTGCTTCTCTGAAATACAGCTGAACAGCATTTGTTCTTTGCAGCTTCTGCAAACATAGATCATGGGACTTAGATGTTGAATTTGATGAGGAGTAAAAGAAGTTATGGCTGTTTATAAAAAGAGAATTTAAAATTTGATCTTAGAAAAACCAAGAAAACAAGCCTCAGGGAACTCTTTGAACACAATCCAAAGTAATTAGAAGAGAATGTAAATTGTTCTGATTTTTCCACATGAAACTTATCTCCTAGACCTGTTTTCTGGCAGAAAACCAGTTAGCTCCAGAAGAGATTTCACTGCAAAAATAAACAGACCAAGGTAACACTCTCTAACAGCCTTCGTGACATTCTGTTCTACTGCAGAACCTTTCTTCTATACACTCTGGGTACGCTCAGATTAGACAGTGACAGAACAAAGACATGTTAGTCCTTGCAGAAAGACACTTCCAGTGAAAATTACAACATATACAAGAATTCCTTACAAAACATCCTCAAACAAGGAGCCAGCAGCTCTGGGGTATATACTTTACTTGTCTGAGAGCTGTCCCGAGATGAAAGATCCAAGCAGGACGCCCACGAAGAACAGGGAGGTGCTGAGGGGTGCCTTCCAGTCGTTGTCACAGACGAGGTTCCACTGTGGGGAGAGAGAAGATGAAAGTCTTTCTGATAAACAGGATTTCCCCAGATGAAAGCATAAAGAAATGACACCATGGATGGCTGAGGTGTTTCCCCTACATGTACATACGAGCAACAGTAACTAGTAATTTCATAACACACGTGGTTCAGCTCCTTTTCGAAAGCTCTGCAGCCCCTCAAACTTCTGCAGTTCTGCTGGGTTTGGAAGGAGTGAGAATAGATCCCAACCTCCATTTCCCTGCATATGGGTGAGTCTGCCATTAAAAACTCACATTTCTAATTTAAAAGAAATTAAACTATACAAACAAGAATACAGGGAAAAAAAAAAAGCCAATCTCCTCCTTTACATTTTTATACGATTTTGGGAGACTGGAGACTCCACTGCTCACTGGGAACCCACCTAATTACAATCTTTGGAATACAAACTGAAATATACACCAAATAAACCAAGATTTCCAAAAGGAAACCAAAAAAGAAGAACAAGATGTTTACTAAGCAAAGACTACAACAGTTCCCAGTCTCCTGCCCACTTCGGCCCGATGTTTTTGAAACAGCACTCGTGTTGTTTTTGTACCTACACCAGCAGCTATTACTGAAAGAGTCTTACTATTTTGTTTTGGTTATCTAGGGGAAAAAAAGTACATAAATATTAGAAGAAAGGCTGAAGCCCAGCCCATCCTGCCAGGCTGACCCGCAGCCTGGCAGAGAGCAGGAGGTGCCGCAGCCCCACAGGAGAGGAATTTGGAGGCAACCAACGCTTCTGATGTGAGGCCAAAACCTCCTGAGCTCAGTTATTCAAACAGCTCCCACAGGGCCCCTCCTGATGTTTTAAGGATGGAAAATTTTATGTTTTAATCACTGTTAAAAAACTTGAAACGAGAAGAAAATATTTGCCCTGACCCCAAGAATTAATCCCCCTTGCTCCCTAATTGCAAATAATTAAGTACAGTGTTTTTTCCCCTTAGTTTTGGGGTTTTTTTTGGTATAAATTTGTACTGGAATGCCCTGCAAGATCTATGCCTGCGTGTCCCAGCTCCACCATCCACCCGTCTGTGGTCCTGCACGTGGGGACACCAGCACTTGGCTTTGTCTGCCATCTCTGTCCCCTTAAAGTTAAAATTAAGCCTTTAACTCCAGGAATCTCACGTCCCCCAGTCTATTAAGAGCTCAGGCCACAGCTACACCCCAGTGTGTTTTAAGGTTGGGGGATCACTGAAACCCCCACACTGAACAAACACCACCAGCGATGGGCTTCCAATCCCAGATCCCAAAACTCAACTGAAGCATCATTTGTTTGACGGAATACCATCCAGTTTTGAACCAGAACTGGCAGTTTTTCTGGAGATGAATGATGTTCATTCATCCAGGCTGCGTTCTCCTCAGTGTTTGTGTAATTTCAACTGCCAACCCTGAGACTGTCTTACGAATTCATCTCATCATTATTATTTTTTGAAGGTCATGGGAGCAAACAAAACACGCCTTTTTCAATTTGGAACTGTATTCAAGTCGTCTCTTAACCTCACCTTGTTAACCCTTCATCTGTGTCTGAAGCACCTCTCCTCGTTTCAGATTTCTCAGTCCTCAGTGGTTATTCTTGCACTTATTCCCCAAACCCTTCCAGCCTCACACCACCAATAAATCCTACCTTGCCCTGAATTATGCATTGTGATGGATGCTGATTTCAGAATTGTGGCTTCCTAATGTGCTAACAAACATACAGCACTCCTGGAAAGGATTTAACTTATGACAGTTATCAATATCATTTGTATTAAGAACATCAATTAACAGGCTGAGAGAGCTGGGACTGTTCAGCCTGGAGAAGAGAAGGCTCCAGGGAGACCTGAGAGCAGCCTTCCAGGATCTGAAGGGAGCCTACAGGAGAGCTGGGGAGGGACTCTTTGTCAGGAAGTCTAGTGACAAGACGAGGGGTAATGGTTTTAAATTGGAAGAGGGGAGATTTCGATTAGATATTAGGAAGAAATTCTTTGATGTGAGGGTGGTGAGGCACTGGAACAGGTTGTCCAGAGAAGCTGTGGAAGTGCCCCATCCCTGGAAGTGTTCAAGGCCAGGCTGGATGGGGCTTGGAGCAACCTGCTCTGGAGGGAGGTGTCCCTGCCCAGGGCAGGGGGGTTGGAACTTGATGATCTTTAAGGTCCCTTCCAACTCTAACCATTCTATGATTCTATGATTCTATGATTTATAATTAAACTTTTATTTATTCAACAAAAGCTGTGCTTTATTATTATAGATTAAGGAAAGCTTGAGCAATTCTGTGACAACGTCAGAGGTTAGCCCAGCCAGAGAGCTTCTGCAAAACCTATCTGTCACCTCAGAAATATGCAGTAAATGATCATTATCAAATCTACCCAGGTCAAGGGTCTGAGTGGTTATCATATGCTTCATACAATGACATTGACCAGGAAAGCAAATTCCACTCCCAATACAAACCCTGCCTTAATAGAGACTCGCCTGATGGCAAAGCATCATCTCTCCATCAACTACAGGAGCCAGACATTTTCATTAACAGAACTAAAATCTAACTTAACATCCAGCTTGGTAATTTATAGTTTCTTGTTTTCCAGTTGATCACCTCAGTAGTCAATTAACTGTCCCCTCTCTGCCACCTCACACCGTACTTTGGCACGAGGCTGTGCAACACTCGGATTTCCAAACATTGACTTGTTATGCCCAGAAACAAACATTTTCTTCAGACCACTGAGGTACAGCCGTTACTTGGAAAAGTTTGTGGAGTTAACATGTTTTGTGCTGTTCTGCCAAAAGATTCTTGGGTTGGCAGGTGGAAAAATATTGGTCCTTAAAATGTGGCAATGATTGCCAGCTTGTTTTTCTGTCTGCTTTTTTAAATAAAGCAACGTTAGGAGCTGCTACGCTGAAAATCACTTGAACCAGGCACCAAAGTGAACTTCAACAGTGAATTTCCAAGGAAAAGCTACCTTGGTTACGCAATACCAGTTAGTTACAGACTCCACAGATGGAAAACAATCAGAACAAAGGGATTTTCAGGACTGCTACCCTTTGCCCCGTAAATGAATGTTGAGGTCATCAACTTTTTAATGACTCACCAACCAGGCCTACTATCATGCTTTGTGAGTGATGGTGGTGGCATCGCTCTCCCAGAACTATTCTGCAACCACATTTCCCCCCCCTCAACTGTACGTTGCTCAAGAAGAAGCCACTGAAGTTTCACTGTTGGAAGCCCAGCGTTCCAAAGCACCAGGGGTAGTTACTGATTGAATCCTGCTGCTGGCAGCACTGTTTGGACACAGCATGTCCTGACCCAGTGCTCTAAAACCATGTGCTATTTTCAATTCTTGGTATCCTTTGATTTCACCTGCCAGCTCCAGTGGCTTTTGCCCCAGTGAGTGAGATAAGATTAACCTCAGCAAGGTATTGATCAGGGTTCCAAACAGGAGAAAAACCTAACTTTGTTTCCCGCAGCAGCTATTGATGTTGTGAAGCATCAAGCTCCTATACACTGGTACCCAGTGCTCGAGGCAAGGCACAGAGGATTCTTAGTTTCAGAAGATGACATCCTTCTGTTGCAGTTTATCTCCTTACTCAAACAGCTTGTAGACACTTTGGGCTGTAGCTACTTCCCAAACAATTCGTCAGGTCAAGGTGATGTCCTCGTCAGCAGCCTCACATCTAACAGTAATAATCGCTTGTGTGTTGAAGCCAAAGTGAGATCCACACTTCCATGAAGAAGTCCTGGCTGATACCAGTGGCTGGTGAGGACAGGTGGGAAGAGAAGGACAGGCTATAGAGACGGCCAGAAGACATGGACAGCTTGGGGGAGAAGGCAGAGGGGCACCACAAAGGAAAGGGACTGAAGCAGGTGCTTCTTGAGCACAGGTCTGGGGCCACAGCATGAAACAGCCCTATTTTTTTACAGTCATCACTCAAGCATCTCTTTAGGAGAGCACTTTCCAAGCTCTCCTTCATTTCTTACACAAGAAGTCAGCCCAACCGCAACCCCAAACCCTTTGCTATAAGGTGAACCCAGATACAACACAGAGAACAACAAAAACACCCTCAACTATCCCTCAGACCTCCTTCCTCCCCCAAACACAAGACCCTCCCCAACCACGTCCTATGAACTTCCAGGCTTTTATCACAACGCAACCCGAACAAGAAGCATTACTGCAGGTTTAGGCTAGAATTCCACAGGGAGAAATACCTGCTCAGTGTCAGTACAAGTGTCGGGCTGGACAGACTGGTATTTCCTGCATTCTGTCTTACAGCTTCCCAATATTAAATTGAACATTTGATATATCACAAAAGAAAACCAGCTCACAATTTTCACACAAGCCACAATCACAATAAAATTCAGACCTAAGGTGAAATATTTAAATTCTTCAAGCTGCAAGCAACGTAAAAACATTCAAAGCATAAAATTACGGTATCAAACTGAAACTGCAAAGGAAGTTCAGGCAGAGGGGATGCCACAAGCTCAGCTGAAGATACTGCCATACCCCAAGTGAAAAGCATCGTTCCTCTAAGCATTCCAGGCACTTCAAAACCTGAGAGTTTAAAGTCTAATTACTGCCTAGAGGCTCTGCATCCACTGCCCTCGCAGAACACCACCTGCCTCGAAAGGAGAGCTGGCACTTCATGAATTAGAATCATAGAATGGTTAGAGTTGGAAGGAACCTTAAAGATCATCAAGTTCCAACCCCCCTGCCATGGGCAGGGACACCTCTCCCTAGAGCAGGCTGCTCAAAATTACTCGCAGTAAATCCTGCAGTGACTCTCATCCGGACACTGATGCAGATCTCTCATCCCACTTCACTTCCACTGCGACTCTGTCACCTCTTCCAAGATGGTATAGCCGGGGATAACACAATTCTAGCTGCTAATAATGAGATGCCCATCTTATTTCAGCATAACGTTTGCCCAGTATTTTCAATGCATCACAACACGACAATTGCAAATCTAATTATAGGGGAGCTCTTCAATGCCACAGAAATTCTTGTAATACAGCCCCAGAGCAAACAAATAAATCCACTGCCTAATACTTTTGGAAAGTTACCAAAGAAGCTGCAAGGCCAACAACAACTTAATTTAGGACATCACTTGAAAAAAGGATGTTTCTCAGATTATAGAGACCCATTCCACTGCAGCAGCACTCATGCTTCCCTAATGCCATTACTAGAACCCAAACCAACCATCAACTACAACAAATATTAAACACTTCCAGAGCCTTACTCAGCTATACCCTGTGACACAGTGAAGAGCCTTGTAGGAAAAGGAATTTTTACAGCTGTCATGTCCTCCTACTCCTGTTATCTCTTTTTTTAAAGAAACTGTTTCCTTCTTTTTCTAAGAATAAAATGCACAACTGAAAAATGAAGTGGGGTAGCCCCATGTGATAATATTTCATTTTAAAAATCAACATGTTAACAAGAATTTTTGAAGCTAATCCAATATACTGTACTCTCTCCTATCACTGTCCCTGAAAGTAGGGACAGGTTCTTCAAAAAAATCTCACAGCTGAGTACTTACAACCTTTGACTCAAGATTCTGGTCTTGTTTGTACCCAAATAAACATTCTCTGCTTACATGAGAGCTACCAGTGTTATTAAACACCCTTTCCTCTGAAAAAACATTTGTATATTGCAAATACTTGGAGAAGTTCTAGATGCTACATCCAAACTTATTATCTAAATATAAACAGAAGTCTGTAGTGAGAAAATAGACATTCTGCTCAATTTCTCCCCCTGTAGTTGTTTTAAATGCTTACACAGCTAAAACTTGCAGAAAACAGGAAGGTAAGAGCCAAATATTTTATTATTCCAGTGCAGAAACTTAACTCTCCCCCACACATCACATTTTTGAGACGGCTGGAGAAAACGGAGATAGGGGACTGACATCAGAAACTGGGAAACATGAGCTGAGTTTTAACTTAAAAGAAAAGACAGGATAATGGGAATGTTACCCTAATTGCCCACCCTCCCTCTGAAAGAGCACTGTTTCTATTTTAACAACATTAATTGCAGGTCTATCATTCTTCAATAATAATAATCCTATTTTGTGATGCAAGGTCAGAAATGTCTGCATTTGGTACAATTCTGAAGAGTCCAGCATTATGTGCTTCTTAAATCACAACCTGAAACCCTCAGCATTTCAGAAGTGCTTTCATATATCTGTCAGCCATTCATATCTACTTATTAAATGAAAACTAGATCATTTTTTTCTCCCTTCTTTAGACAAGGCTATTAATAGGAAGATTCTGTATCTTCAAATCAACTGAAAGTCTTTCCATAGCTTTCCTTTTCAGCTCCTGGGGCTGAGAAGTTGTCAATAAGAACTTCAGCCAGAAGAATTAGCAGAGGGTAACCTACAGCAAGAAAGAAGATGCACTGATTTTAAAGGATGAAAAATAACGGAGGTGACTTCTCCTCTGTGAGGCCACTGCACTGACACGGACGAAGAGATCGAGAGCTGGACCTGGACAACATGGGCTTGACTTGCACTTCAGCTGCTGGCTCTGCTCTTAAAAAAGCTTTAGGAAATGACAATGCTCATTTGGGTCATTGCAGATGCCACCACTGCAGTCTCCATATGTTTCCTGAAGGTCTGGCGTAACCCACTGACAGAATCATAGAATTGTCTGGGTTGGAAGGGACCTTTAAGGTCACTGAGTCCAACCATCAACCCAACAGTGACAAAACCACCACACGTACCCAATTTTCTAAATACCTCCAAACATAGTGATTCGACCATTTCTCTGGTGGACAGCCTGTTCCAACACTTTTGGTGAAGAAATGTTTCCTTATAAACATCCTAAACCTCCTTCTCAGGGACAGGGGTCTTGCCAGCAGAGCGGGGCACTTGAATTCCTATTGTAAAGAGAATGGAAGCCTCAGGGCATTAATATTGGCCCAGAACTCTCCCTCCCTGCACGTTCAGACAGGACAGAGCCCCAGCCCTGTGCCGAGCCTCAGCCCACTCTGCGATTCCCACCACATTCATCCTTCCTCCACAAAAGCCAAACCAGCCCTGAAGGTTGTTAAAGAGTACAACAGGCATAAAACATGCAGCTCTGGAACACACCACCTTTGTTGAACTGATTTCAAGTGGATGAACAATGCAACACATTTTTTACAAGTTGAGGATGAGTATGTGAATACAAAATTTGGTGTCTACTTCTGTTTCAGTATGTAGGAATTACTCCCCTACGGACTACAACGTTTTAAATGCTGTATCATCTACCGTCCACTCATTATATCGTATTTCATGCTCTAAACTCCACTGCTTTACTTCATCCCCAGTTACTCAGCGTAACCCCGTGACAGCTACGACTGGCAGAAGTTAGCCTTTTCCCTCCATTACCCCCGGTTTTATTCCTTTTACTACCATGTATGAACTTTTATTGCTCCTACATTCTTTTTTTTATGGGACTTACGGAGGAGTATGAATGACACAGGCGGTTCTTGAGCCAAAGCAAAAGCTTTTCTTATTCCCTGAGCTACAGCATTTCTAAAAGTAGAAGACAGAAAAGGATTTTGTCACACGGGAGCTGGTTAAATACTGCAGACTGGCTAATAACAACCCTCTGTTTGTTCGTCTGTGTGAGAAAAGGAAGTCTCTCTTCAAACAAGAGGGAACTGAATGTTTTAAGTCTCCCCTGAAAAACAGAACCGTAACCGAGGACTTTCTCCAGAGTCATGAGCGATTCAGCAAAAAGCTTTCTTTTTCAAAAATAATAATAAATAATCCCCCTTCCCCCTCCCAGTGCCGGCTACGGGAAATCTGGGACAAAGGTCCTCATGACTATTCAACAAGTTCGAGATATGCAACCAAACACAAGATTAGTGAATCATAAAAGTGGCAGCACCACGCCAAGAAATTAAACCAGTTTAACACTGAAAACCTGCAAGTATGTGAAAGGCCACAGCTCTTGCAAAACTCAGAAACATGAATATTAAAGGAGAAAAAAAATAAATAATAAAATACCGCCTGGGTGCCTGATGTCTGGGCAGACAAACATTACCTCCCACAGACACAAAACATCTGCCAAACCATACAGACAACAGGCCAGGGCTGCTTTCGAGTCTCAGCAAAACGTTAACAGCTCCTGGTTCTTATCAATTATAAAACTCCTCAATTATCCTCTGGTAGCTCAAGGCATTTTAATTTCCAGCGAGACAAAGCCCAGCGAAGAAGCTCCAGAGACAAAGTACTGGCTGAAACCACGTCTAAACCAGACCAACCATTCTATTAAAGCACTGGGGACAAAACCGAGAAGATGCCAATGTCTTCATGCTTCTCTGAGAGCAGCTCAGCCTTTCACAACAGCACATTTCAGCCATGAACAGGGTCTAGAAATTCAGAGCAGCTTTCCTCTCCAGGAAGCCAGCAGTTCTTCAGAAGCAGGTTGATGTAATGCCTTGTGCCACTTGTTAGAATCACTCACGGCCCTGCTGCTGTGCCTGTTGAAGGGAGGTTTCCAACGAGGTCAGGGTCACCATTCCCATGCCTCCCCGTGCTGGTGTGGGTCCTCTCCCCTGCTCCCTTTCTCACCCCAGTCCTCCCGAGGAAGATTTCCATGCTCAAGTCAGTCATGAAGTACTCACACCCATCACTATCCAAACATCCATCACAACCTGGTTTGCCAAACAAGGAATAAAGTCAAATATATTCCCACGGGCACAAACAGGCAATGGGACTATAGAAATGGTTTGTAAGCCTGTTGAAAAAAACTTAGTTCAAGTGTTCCTCAAAATACATTTCCTTGCATCTTAAGTCAAACACAGCCTGTGGATCTGCATGGCTTCTGACTGAAACCAGAGGGACAACCAGCACAGCTTCACCTTTCTCTGGGTGCCCTGACCACAGACTTGACTTGAGGGGTGGATGTGAGCAGATAAGAACCTGACCTGTCCCAGCAGGTGAGTGGGGAGACCAAAACAGTGGTCATGACCAAAACAGAGGTACGGTGGGGACACAGCAAAGTTCAGGGTCCCTTTGGACACAGCATGAAACCAGGGCTCTCTGATGGCTGCACCTTGCACAACTCAGGATGACTTTGATTGGCATTTTTGTTTGTTTTCTTTCTTTTTATTTTTTTAATAAGAGAAAAT
This sequence comes from Thinocorus orbignyianus, assembly GCA_013400375.1. Taxonomy (NCBI): domain Eukaryota; kingdom Metazoa; phylum Chordata; class Aves; order Ciconiiformes; family Thinocoridae; genus Thinocorus; species Thinocorus orbignyianus. Next base: position 131,484 of record VXBW01001194.1, read on the forward strand.
AAAAAACAACCCCTTTTGATGTCTCAACCACTGGGCGAGCTGAGCTGAATCCACTGTCCCTGGCTGACCTTTGCTTCAAGGCACTTTTACTGATACCAGATAAACCCCATTAAGCAGTTACCGAACACACGAGGCGCTACTTTAGGAAAGGCACTGAGTTCGGAGACTTCTTTTACAAGTGGAATCGAACACAATGTCTCAAAATAAACGTAGCATGGCAGATTTAACAGCAAGGTGATGTCCAGGCGGGGACTGTAAGCCATGGGAAAGCTGCGATAGCCCCAAACCTCGAGTCACAGAATCATAGAATGGTTTGTGTTGGAAGAGACCTTAAAGATCACTTGAGTTCCAAACCCCTGCCCTGGGCAGGGACACCTCCC
>VXBW01001194.1:133129-159282 GCA_013400375.1 Thinocorus orbignyianus
AGCCACAGCTTCTCTGGGCAACTCCAGGGCCTCGCCACCCTCACAGCAAAGAATTTCTTCTTAATATCACGTCTAAATCTCCCCTCTTCCAAGTTAAAACTGTAACCCCTTTCAGCTAGAGAAGAGCAGGCCAAGGGGATCTCAACGATGCTGAGCAATAGCTAAAGGGCATCACGACGGTGGGGCCAGACCCTTTTAAGTGATTCCCCCAGGACAAGGGGCAATGGGCACAAACACAGCAAGTTCCACCTCAACATGAGGAAAAATATCTTTCCTGTGAGGGTGGCAGAGCCCAGGAACAGGTTGCCCAGAGAGCCAGCCTGTGATTCTGCAATCACCTTGGCCTGAGGCTGCTTTCCAGCTCCTCATGAGGCTAATTCATGTTTCCAACTGGCATTTTCTGTCTGGCGTTTTCTTTACTTCTAATTTCTAAAAGCCAAGTGTATACCTCTTACAGCATTTTCGAATGCTTGTATTTAAAAAGAGCTTTTGTTCCATGTTGGAACTGCACAGCTGTGAAAAATCTCAAAGGTGGGAAACAAAACGGAGAAAATAGAAGTTTAACCTCAAAATCATCCTTGAGCCTGGCCAGGGTCTGTGTCGGGAGCTTTGTAGGATCCCAGAGCCAGGACTAAACCCTAAGCAAGCCAGGAAAACTACTACCATAAGAGCTTTCCTGTGTGGAAGAGCTGATTTTTGGAAGAGCTTATTTTAGGGGTTTATTGTCATACTTCATCCGGGCTAGATACATTTTAAATGACTTCTTTGCGCAAAGTGTTAAAGGTAGGAGACTTTATTCTTCAGTTAGAATCCACACAGAAAGCAGGTTATACAACACCAGTGCACAGTTTTATTCCAGAGAAGACAGAAGTTAACGAGTGACAGCTGCTACGGTTTCTTGTGTGCTTTAGCAGATCCAGTAAGCCCGCTGAGGACCAAAGGTTGCACAGAGAGACTCAACGTGACAGAGGTGACAGGCGAGGCCTGGTGACACGTCCCCTGTGGTCAGCAGGAGTGATCCCCTCCTCAGGGCAGAGCCTACAGGTACCCCCACCTGTGGGTGAACACCCAGGTCCCATCCTGATCCCCACTGGGTATCTGACACCGAAAAATCACTGGAGATGGCAGTGAGAGGCTCAAATAACTCATTAATAGCTGTTTTTCTCAGCTTTACAATTAAAAAAAGATAGTTAACTCCCCACAAACTGGTGCTCCTGCCCTCCAGCTTCATCCCTGTCTGATTCTTCTGTAGATTGTTGTTTTTTGGGTTTCATCTTCTTTCTGCCTGGGAAGGATACTGGCAGAGGACAGAAATTTGCATTGCAAATGCTTCATCAGCTGAAGCAACCTCTTTTTCTCTTTTTTATTATTTTATTCATGTTTTCTATCTCAGACACTATAAGGCCTTATAACATCATGTATTGTCAGAAAGGCATTCTGCTCTTGTGAAAGATTTATTTTTTTGAAACCTGCCAATAAAAATACTAAAATGTGACACTAGCGTGAGATTAATGGCGTAAGCAAGAAAAATGAGACTGATTAAAACATGGTATTTAAAAACCTACCCTTTTTGCTATATAAAAAAGGAAAACTAGGTTTTAAGATACTACAAAGTTCAAGAGTACAAAAATATTTACCTTTTAGAAATACCCAAGCCTATGATCACATAAAATAAGTATCAACTTAATATAAAAATCTGCATAAAAATACAGCCACCTGTATTTAACCAAGTCCTCAAACCTGTCGTACGCTGATGCAAAGGCTTTGTTGAGAAACTGATTTATGTCTAAAGCAGCTGTTCTATAGATTAACTTTGTAATAAGTAAACCCAAGATTAAATAAGGAGAGAAATTGCAGCTTGGGAAGGGATGAGAAGGTCAGGGATCACAGGGTAATGCTTGCCTCATGCCACATTACATTTATGGCAAAAGCATAATTGCAGCAAACTGTATGAAAGGAAAGAGTATTTCTGCATCCCAAAGAGCAGCTTGATACAATTGCACAACTTCCTTGCATTTAAGTGTTATAAAGCTTTGTATTTGTACTTGACCTTGCAGAGAGAGCCCCGTTCCTGTGCCGAGTGCCAGCACAAGACAACTTGCCACGAACCCTCAAGTTAGAGATGAGCCAGTGTGCTTTTGTTGGCCCTTACAGAAGGTAATTGTTAGGTCTGGTAGACTTTATGTGGCCAGAAGTGCATTTACAGCCAATAAATAGAAAAATAAGAGGTATTATTATTTTTTTCAAACTATGTAGTGTTCATAAAACAGTAGTAGCACAACTCTAAGCTCTACATTTGTGTTTTCATCCAGTCTAGCTTCGCTGAACTTTCTAAAAATAAAAAAAGAAGCATACATAACTTGTAGAATTTGAAAAACAAAACACTGTCTGTGGTGGTGGTTTTTTTGTGTTGTGTTTTGAAAAACACTGTGGTCCCAAGTTAGCCCTTTTGCTTTTTTAATGCCTGCAAACAAACATCTCCAGTGCAGAACATAAGCTTTTTGCTCATCAAATCCCCTTTCAATTTGTAAATGGTAGAATGGTTTTGCAGAAGCTTTTGAAACTGCAATGAGCTTTCTCTGAAGGTACAAAACAATGTGGCATATAGTCAAAGGAGGAATTAAATGCTTTGAAAAAACACCCTAAAAGATCTAAAAAACTGCTTATGCTGATATACCATGAAAAATCCCAAAAGCTAAACCTGCATGGCACATTTGGATAGGATCAGTGACTTGTCAGGTCAGCAGCTTTAGTCAGTTTGGCGTTAAGATCTTTCCCCGTCCCCAAAGCCACCGAATGCTCACGAAGCCCATTCATGAGGCTGGGATCTGTCCTTTAGGGGCATGTGCTGAGATTTTCAAAGACGGACACCCAGCTCCCCTTCATCCAGCCAAAACACACAGTAAGAAAAAAAAAAACCACTAGCATTACCTTTTCTATATATTTTTTTTTCTTCAAGCAGCTTTCACTGAGAACTTGGAGTCATTGCTGTTCCTAAGGCTCATTTCTAGCTTACTCCTCAAATCAATCGACTTTAGCATGGGCAGGTCTCTGTTTCTCAACAGAGACTGTATCTGCTGACAAATGTCCAGGTATCAGGACACTGAATTACAGATGAAAAGTCCTATGGGAGTAGACAGCATCCATTCAGTAAACTCTATATGTGGGTACAGTAGCACAGGGGATAATAACTATGGTGCAGTAGCATTGACTGTTGGGTTTTGGTCGTTTTCCTCTGGCAGAAAAGGCATTTTACGAAGATCTTGTTCTTCTTCTAGCCCCTCTGAGAGTGTGCATCTTTCTTTACAAGGGTGTTACCAGAATTTTAGGACTCGCCTTTGAATTCTGAATGCCAGTGGTTTGTTGCCCATTTCTGAAACTGAAAGCAAGCGAAAAACTGAGAAGCTGGAGAACATTTTGCAGGGTGACACCAGATATTTCCCACTCCTAATCAGCACTGCTCAAATAACCATGTTACTAGCTACTAATATAGTATAAGCACTAATGCAAACATTAGAAAAAGCTCTGTAAAGTTTGCCTTTCCAGGAGGCAGAAGCAGTGCAGCAAACACCACTTGGGAACTGAACGTAATTCAGTGACTGCAATTTGGTTTGTTTATGCAAGAAGCTGACACAGTGAATCTGGTTTGACTTGAGGATTTCTAGCTACACTTCGCCCACTACAAAGTTGAAAAGCCACAGATCAGACACAGGAGAAGTCCCTAAGTGTGAAAAAGAACAACATGCCCTTCTCCCAGAACCCGGCCTGAGAATTCTTGTTCTGGCAGCATGATGACAGCTCCTTATTTCTACCAGGAATTAGATACAGACAGTGTATATTATCGCTTATAAGGGCATGTCCTGTCCCAGTACAAGTTCTTGGGAAGCTGGGTGGTAGCTGTGCAGCTGCACTTTGGCTAATTCCATTTCCCTCTGCTGCTCCTAAGAGTTTTCCTCCCACAAACACCATCCATCTTCTCTGCACCAGCAGCAGAATGTACCCACGGAGATTTCAGTGGAGATGTTTGCTCAGGGTACCCTAAATAGCAGCAATGAGGGGGCAAGAGAACTGTCATTGCTCTCAACTAAACCAAATAAAGCAGGAGAAAAGCTGTGCTGGCATGACTCCGGCCTCCCAAATGAAAGAGGCCAGAATACTGACATCCTATGTTTAATTTGGAGTAATACCTAATGAACTTGCACTGTTAATGTAAACCATCCTACTAAATTAATAATTTAAATGAAGAATTAAGGGGATTCAATGATAAAAAAAGGATGGAAAGCATTGGGAGATATGAAGCAATGGCCTCAAGGTGATGCCAAGGTCAGTCTCATGAGTGCCCAATTTCAAACACATCAGTTCTCGGGTTCAGAGGTTCTGGAGAAACTGTGTAATGTCAATGGCCTGTCAAACTAACAACTGAAAAGAAAAATATATCTAAAGTGGACTTCAAAAGCTTTGATGTTTTGCAGTGGATCTGATGAAATATGTTTACTGATAGTGAGAAGGGACTATTTTTGGAACCTGAGACGAGCAAAAGCCGCCTTACCATTTCACCTTCAGCATCTGCTCAAAGCTCTCGGGCAGGGGATTGCCGTAGCTCTCCGGGAGGAAGAGGGTAAGGATCCCAATCAGCACGGTCAGGCTTCCCATCAGGATGTACGGCAGGAATCTGTCGTAGGCACCTGGCAGAACATGGGACATGACAACAGTTCTCAATGGCCACAAGCAACAAACCCAGGGGTAAAATTTATATTCCAGACACTGCTGTAATGCAGAATTAATTTGGAATAATTAGCTGAAATCTTCACATATATCAAAGTCGAATCCAAAACTGATTTACGACTGTTATCTGCCAGCAAACAAAGGAATTTTCCAATTTTAAAACTACAGTGTCCGCTCTAGGATGGTCAACAACCCCCATCAGTTTCACACCATCACATGGATTATCACATTTGTGCTAAGAGGGTTTTTTGATACATTTTCAACTGGAATAGTCAACAGATTTTTCAAGGTAACAGCTCTGCTGGGGTCACAGCTGGAATCTTCAGCACTACACTCTCATCAGGAACCAAATCCTCCCTTAAAAAATTCAATGTGAGGGAATAAAAGTGCTCGTAAGCTACGAGCGCTCATCAGCTGCCTGGGGCTGAGCATCCTGCTGGGCTTGTGCAAAAGCAGGGGAGAGACTGATGGCAGCCGAATGGGCCAGTTTCAGACCATTAATGGGGGAATCCTTAGTTAATCCCTTTCCTTATTGCAAGGGGAGAAAGCATCAGGCCTCCCGTGAGAAACGAGAGGCTCTGACCTTGATCTACTCAGAATACTATTTTGGCCTGGAAGGCAGCGGCCCCTGCCAGCAGCCTGAAGCTACCGCACAAATGCTCGAGCAGGATCTTCAGATCACTACAACAGGGCAATGACAAGGTCCTACAGGAAAGGGACTAACTAGAATTTAAAGTAATTAAGGTAGAGAAAGTACCAAACTGGACTCGACAGCTTTATTTTTTTAAGCTGGGAGTGTGCGGCATGCTTTATAATGTATGGAATAACCTGGGATTAAAGTGAAGCCCCCTGGGTATTTCACACAGAGCCAAAGTTTGTGATTTGATCTCTTCTGTGTTCATGAGCTGGATGAACTACGAGGTCCTAATTTAGCTGTAGCAAATACCAGCAGCTGATGAGTTTCTCCTGAAACCTCTTAAAAGTTTAGGAAACTATTCTGAAGACTGGGACAAGACTTTTTTTAAAGGCTGAGCCATGGAAAACCTGGGAGAAACAAAAACCCCAACCAATAGTAAAAAATCCATCCTGTCTACATCTCTATAGCTTGTGCTGCAACCAAGACTGAAGACTCTGAAGAACATCACAGTCCTGCTGTCCCTTTTACTTTATGTTTGCACTATTTTTATCATTTTTTTAGTACAGTGTGTTAGCATCACTCCGGAATTTAGAGGTGAGCGACAGCAAGTAGCCACCTCTGCCCTTTCCCGGCACGGTGAAGCAGCATTAACCCCTGAGCCAGTCATCCTCATTTCTTCTCCAAGGTCTCAGCAGGAAGCAAGACTTGTTGGGCACAGGAGAGAGCGCCAAGATGGGTCCAGTGATGGGAGAAGGAAATAAATCATGTGTGAGCAAAAGAAACAGGAGCACCCTGGACTGAGCAGCCGGTATTCGCAGATAATTCCACCTTTAACCTCCTAATCTCTTCCTGTCTGCAACGTGAGGATCATTTCCATGTACTTTTAAAAAAAATCCAAAAACAAACCCCACAAGATTTATTAATTAATATTTTTGCAACACTCGCAATGTGATGGTAATGAGCGTCAAGAAAAAGCCTGTGGGGAGATCAGTAATTCTGCTTACAGACCAAGGCATGAGCAGTAAGAAAAAGCAAAATGAGTGCCGAGGTGCCTGGCTTAGTAACTCAAAAAAACTTAAAAAAATAACTTAATGAAGCTCACAATTAAACACTATCTTTTGATGCCTAATCTGCATATTTTCCATGGATTTCTCTGGAAAGCACAGATTCAGGAGATGTTTGTCTTCCTGTCTGGTTCATCTGCTCCTGACATACCCACCTTGGGATGCACACGAAGAGTACAACGCAACGAATTTCCTGCTGCTAGAGGTCCTTAATTGCAAGACCACTTCTTGTCACGCTCTCCTGGGGAATCTACTGGCGTCCCACGGGTAACACCCATTGCCAAGATGTCACCATTTATCATTCCAACCACTCTGCTCAGAGGGTTTATAAACACTGTCGTTATCTCAGACCAACTTTCCCCTACTCTGGTGCTGTATGAGCGGTTTCTAACCTCAATAAAGGACAGAAGTGCCTTATTCTTCTGTGAAACCCAGAGAGCTCCACTTCATGATTCATTTCTATGATTCATTTTTACAGTGTGTGACAGTGAACTCAGACCCAGACGGAGAGAAGGGACTTAAAAGGTGACAAATGATGGGACACAAGGCTGAGCCTGCACTGCAGGAGCTCTTATAACTTCTCCAGGCAGTTTGGTAGCGCGAGGGAAGAAAGGTGAGATGTCTCACTCACCCAGGTACACAAAGTAAGGAGAGATGATGCTGCCCAGCCTGGATGCTGTGGACGTGGCTCCCACGGCCATGTTCCGCACCAGCGTTGGGTACAGCTCCACGTTGTAGACATAAAGCATTGAAAAGGCAGCCGTGATGCCGAATTTCCCAAGCATCACCAGGCAAACTGACAGGACGTTAAGATCTGGAGGAGAAGAAAGAAAATCAAGGTGAATAAACAACACCCTCTGCTTATTACTTCTATTTCTTTTACATCCCAAAGACCATATCACTGTTGTTTTTTTATCTAGTGGTTGCGTGTGCTTTGTTTTTTAATTATAAAATATATCAGCTCTGTCCCTTGATAACTTGTCTTCAAACTTCCACCCGAGCATAATGTTGATGCTTAGGTTATTTTTGTGCTTTTTAGATTTTGGTTGTGTCCCAGCAAAACAGCATTCTTGAAACGGAACAGAATTCCGGATATCACACAGCAAGAAGCTTAAGTCCACCCCTTTTTCAAAAAATCCAGTGGAGATTTACACACAGTGAAATGTGGAAGTCTTACAGGGTTTTTTTTTAGCCTCCACCCCCCCGCCCCAGATAATTCACAGTACACTTTCGACTCTCGTTTTACAAGCTGGTTCCCCTGGGCTATAAAAAGCTCAGTAATCTGACACAATAAATGAGTGCATGACTCAGCATAGACATATATATAAAAAAAAATCATGCCTGCAAGTGGTCAGCATAAACTTGACCTCAAATTCTGAATTTGAACACGGTTTCCCATAATTTTACAGAACTATTAGAGAATACTGTGAAATATTTTTAACATTTTATATATCCTTAAGTCATGTATTGTGTTGTGTACCTGCAGGAACCAGCTGAATGAAGAGGACAACACTTCCCCCTAAAAAAAAAGTGCCAGATAAGGAGTAGCGCCGAGGGAGGGAGCGGAGGAGAAGCCAGGCAATCACGTAGGCTGGGACTTCAATAACAGCCGAGAGGAAACAGTTGAGGTAGGCATTTCCATGCCAATTTGGAGTGCTGAGGGACAGGCCGAAATAACCAACGGACGTAAAAAACCTGAGAAAAGCAATAAAACCAAATTATTCCAGAAACACCAGTATCTGGGCGCTTCCAGTGTTGCCTCAGATGTTGTTACAAAAATAGGATGTCGCAACGCATCGCCACAGGCCTTGTGGCTTAAAAAACATCTCAGTGGCAACCCCATCTTTCTAATTCTGTCATCCCATCCAGGGATCATATCCACAGCGGCTTGAAGACACCTCTGTTTTCTCTGGCCTTCCTGCATACACTAGACCGAGTAAAAGGCTTTGTGGAAGTTGTTCACAAAGGCTTTTCTGGACTCATTAATGGCACAATGAAATAACTCCTGAGAGCTTCCCATGCCAACTACATTCCTACTTGTAGCCAACTCCAGTGACAGGGTCTCCCACCCTCAGCAGTTCCGTTACATCTTATTTAATCTTCACGAGAGAGCTGGACGTTCAGGTTTCAAAGCTCAAGAGCGCCTTACTATGGCATGCCAAGGGTGCTAGCCAGTTCCTTTCTGGGGGAAATATGTACAGAAAAGGGTTCTGGTTTGTCTATATGGTATTATTTGGTCCTCAATTCCTCGTGGCTGCCCAGGCGGGGACCAGGATCTCACTGAGATGAGCACTGCACAGAAACAGAACAAATTCGCTGGCCATGGGTCTGCTTCTCGTTAACGTTACTGAGTTGCTGCCCCTGCTTCAAGAAGGACATTTCTCTTCAAACAGAGATTACAGAGATGGGAGCTTCATTAAAAAAAATAAAGCACAAAACCAAAAAAGCAACAGAATTTAAAATACACGAGTTATTACATAAGATTTCCTGACTCTTTTACATCTGAGTCGAGGCTCCTTGTGTATTAATGCAGTGCGGGTGCAAGGACACCGAGGGCCACGGACTGGCCAAGGACCGTGTGTCGGTGGGTTCCGAGGCTGAGACTTACTATCTAAACCTGTGGCACGTGCCCTCAAATCAGGAATTGTTCTATTGCCTGGGTACTTTAGGAATACACATTTCCTTACCACAAAAGTAATGACATAATAGTAATAGTTGCAATGTTTCGGGTTCGAAATAGGTCCAGAAGGATAGCCTTCTGCTGCTGCTGAGGCTTCGAATCCTGCATCTGAAGGAAAAAGGAAAACAAAACCAAAAAAATTCCCACACACCTAAGAGCAAAACAACCTCTGCACACCCACGAGTTTGGGCAGTTATGAAGTTACCACTACATCGGGGGACAACCGGTCAGCCCAAGGGCCAGCGCTGCACCAGGGAGGGTGGTCCTTAGGTCGAGCTCATCTCTGCACCTGGCTGTACTCCACGGTAGTTTCCAATTTTTTTTGGTTCAAAAACAAAGGTAGCACCGAGATCCTGCACTGTGCTAATTAAAAAGGAGCATCAGCTGACCAGAAAGATGCACTAACACCTCCTTAAGGTTCTAACACAGCACTTCCAGGACTAACCTCATTACCAAAGACATTATTCCATGTACTGTCCATTAAACTCTCTTCTCATCAACCTTCACAAACGATGTGAAATAAATGCAGAAAATCACCCAGTTTTGCTGCCTGGCCAGGGAGAGGGACACATGCCAAAGCTCGGTGTGGCAGCCAGGGTGCATCACGGGAGCATCCACCACCACAGGTAGGAGATGGAGGGTCCACTTTGAACTTGAAGTAGGAATCTTCTAGGTGGCATGAGGTTGCCCTTCTGCCCTTGCTGGGGCAAAGCCAGTGCTTCCCCCCAAGTCCAAAGAGCAAACCACCCTGGTCCTCCCTACAGGGATACCCAGGAGGTCTCCTTTCCTAGAAAAAGAGGATGGTTTCCAAGGAATGTCTTTCTAGCAATGGTTGAAAAATACTTCCAACAGAAGACTTAACATGCAAACATCGTCCTCAGGCTTTTGTAGAACCTTTTGTAGGCGTAGAAGATTCCCATGAAGTAAAGGGCAGCTGAGCTGCTGCTTGGTCTCAAAAATACACGGGAGTGATGAAGAGCAAACTCATGTGCTGGAGCCTGAAAAAGTCATGTCCAGTATGAAAGACATTTGAACTCTGGCTGTGAAGTCAGGAAAGCACTTTTCCATGGTTTCTGCAGGATGAGCTTCCCGTGGCTGGAATATTCACCTCAACTTACAGTAGAACATACACTTGGAAAGGAGATTTTCAGCAGCTCAGCCAAAATGTGTGCATGACATTCAAGAGAGGGATTCTGCCCACTGGAGGTGGAACACCAGCATCTCTCTCCTGTAGATACTGTGGTTGCTGGTTTCTTTGCTCAAGAAAAAAATGCCTGTGCCTCTTCAGCAGGAGCTCTGGCCAGGGCAGAGCCACTAGAGGGGGGAATAAGCACAAGAACCAGCCGTCCCCACTGCGGCTGTGCTGCTCCTTGGCTTGCTGGGGTGCTGGATTTGTGCTAGACTTTCTCCTTTTAACCAATAAACATGAAATACAAGAAAAACCAACCAAACAAAAAATACCCCCAGGCCTGAAGAAAAGCTTAATGTTCTTCAACGCCTTTGCTGCTGTTGTGGTTTTCAAATGCCCTTGTAGCACCTGGGTGCTTTGGCTGGTTTGTGCAACCTGAGGAGACCCTCGGGGCCACACGCAGCCTGGGTACATGTGGGTACTAATTTAGGGTGCCCTACACAGCTCCCCCACAAAGGGCTGCTCTTAAACTGCAAATTGTTAATACCACACCAAGCTGAAATGGGGACAAACACATCTTGTTCGGGTCTCCTCAGTACCCAGAGGATGGAGCAATCTGGGTCACCCTTGCTCTGAAAACCACAACCAACCACTGCCGAGGAAGAGAATTTTACTGTTAAAAAACCCAAACAAATAAAAAAACCCCTCTGGTTTCTTAGCTTGAGCTCACCAACCCAGCACTTACCTCACACCAACCGTCACAGCCTCTAAAAGCTGCTGGAGCAAACTGTGTCTCTGCTGGCATTTCCCAACTAGTCAACTAGCCAAAGAGGGAAACTACCAGCGAAGTAAAGTACTGGGACGTATGAAACGTACCTCCACGGTGTCGAAAAGCTCAGCTGGGACTGGAACACCATTCATTTTTGCAGCCTTTCGGATAATAGCTTCTGCCTCCTTATATCTTCCCTGGGAGATCAGCCACCGAGGGGATTCAGGAATGATCCTGCAATAAGTTTCAGAAGAAGTGACTCAACGCTATCGCAAAAGTACAAAGTTATTAAAAACACATGTTTGGCTTTTATGAGTTATGCTCTCATCTCCCAGACTGCTTGCAGCAGGAGACAGTCAGCACAGAAGCATGGGCGCAGTGTAATTCATGGATTTATCCCTCTGGGATCAGTGGGAGAATTCAGATATAGGGGATGTGTTTATTCTTGTGCAGAAGTAGCTGCATGCTTGGGCCTTTGTCCTGGGTGGTTGGTTTTTAAGGAATAATTGGTGTTCACCAGAAAGAAACCCTGGTGTCACCAGACAGCCAGAAAAGATGGGGACAGCTTAGCCAGTGTTGAGCAAAAACACTCTGAGGAAACTGCACAAAATGTGGAAACACTTTAAATGTGCACAGGGTATACTTCAAGTCAGGAATTTTGTACAGAAACCTCACAATTTTACCACAGCCCTGAGGCAGGCTCTCCCAGGAAGAGGACAGTAGCAGTGTCCCCTTGCAGGGTGGATGACATTTTCTCATCAATTCCAGGCATGTGTTGAGTGAATTAACACCAAACACAGGACAGAAAACCTCACCTCTCCTTAACTAAAGCCTTTGAGCTTAACAGATAGTCCTTTCCTCCCTTTAGGGGAGGCACTTTTTCCTCTCCTTGGAAAAAAGCTGGTCAGACACTCCTTTTCTGATGAACTCCCTGAAGGACTGACCCAAAGCCACATCAACGGTTTCAACCATCAGATGATTTATATTGGATCGTTCAACCACTAACGTGACTTTCTGGGAGGTGGGCTCTCTCCACTGCTCCTCACTGTGGGCAACCTGAGGGACAAAAGACTGCAGAGATGATGATGGGAACCTTCTGGAGAATTTGGAAGAGGAACGAATAAAAGAGCCACCGTGGCATGGAGCAGTGGGATGGGCAAATCACATCGGCCATGGGAACAGTGGGTCCAGATGCCCAAATGCCAGCTAACACCAACTTGCCTCAGCAGAACTTTTCCAATGAAACCTGTTCCCCATCTACCATTACATTGGCTCCAGACTGAAGTCCACCCGTGGACATTTTTGGCATGCTTTACAATGTACGCTCTTAAAAAGCATGGAAATTCCCAGCTAATACATTCCAAAGCAGGACTCTGAAGCCTTGGAGACAAATTTCATGTGCCTCACGGGGCCTGTTCCAGTAGCAGATGTCTGAGAGGCTTCCACTCAGAACCAACCTCCTCAACGAGCAGCTGCTTGATGCAGAGAGAAATGCTGCTGTGTTAAAGGAGTTTGAAACAATTCGAGTTAAATAAGCAAACTGACCTTTAAACAGAATCAGACTATCTTTAAAATCAGATTATATCAGAGATGGAGCTGAAAACCATTTGAAAGGTTTGGTTTGATTTGAAGACTAAGATAAAAAACCCCAAACAAACCAAAACCATCAGCAGAGACTTCTGACAAGACTGAGATGCGCAGGAGGTCTTTTAGACTATAGAAGAGTGGGTCTAAATCACTTCACAGTCAGAAAGACATTCATCTCTTACTTATAGGTATCAATCTTCCAAGGTAACAGGAAGAAAGGAGTCCCCCAGATAAGACTATTAGGAAAGGAAGGAACTCTTTTTGTTGTAAATGATCCTTATTTTAAGAGTGATAACTTGCCTTTCCCTTCCTATTTTCTAAACATCCATCTCTTCAGAAAACAACAGATGACCAAGGCAGCAATAGAATAAAGATATCTACTCTTCACTGCTTCTGTCCAGCTGAGAAAAGGAGGGAGTTCTGCTAACCTGTTTTTCATTCCTCCAGGGCTGAGCAACCACGAGCAAGTGGGGGTGAACCGATGTCCCCGGCCATGCATCAGAGCAGGGGTGAGTGAGTGAGTGAGTGCGATGGAAAGTGAGTGCTCCAGCAGGTAAAGCAAAGCCTGGGAGGACACACAGCTCCTGGCAGGCAGAGTCCAAGGGTGAGGGCTGGCCTGATGAGCTCTGCTGGCAAATGCTGCCACTTAATGACATCTAGTGCAACAAACTGCTTAATGACACCGAGTGCCATTAACTGCCAGCTACTGCATGCTGAGTGAAGGGGCTCAGCCTGTCACTGAGATTATATTACCAATCAGCAGTGAACCCACCTTAAAAACAATCACTTAAAGAAGAAAAGGAAGGAAGAAAAGTTAGAATGAATCACCCAGCAGTACTACAGCGGTAAACCTAGATGTGGTTAACAGTCTCCAGAGTCAGGAGTCAAATACAGAGGTCCCAACCTGCTCTGGAAAACTGGGTGACAAAGTGGCTTCAAGTGCAGGGCCAGCACCAGCGAAGCTCTGTAGGTAGTTAGTTTGACTTAAAACTGGCAAAAAAAAATGCCCTGAAGTTGTGGCTGCCCCATCCTTGGAGATGTTCACGGCCAGGTTGGAGCAATCTGGTGTGGTGGAAGGTGTCCCTGCCCAGGGCAGTGGATGGTCTTTGAGGTCCCTTCCAACCCAAACCACTGGAAACAGGATCCCTCCCGACCCCCGGCGTGGCAGAGGGGAGGTGGGGAGGGCACTCACCACCAGAGCGGGATGCAGAACAGCCCCGGGACAGTGAGCGCCAGCAGCAGCATCCGCCAGTCTCTGATGAAGTAAGCAAACAGGGGCAGCAACATGTAGCCAATTGCAAAAAATATGCAAACTCCTAACGTAGAGAATATAATACGAACTGATTTGCCAAGAATTTCTGTTCCTGTTTAAAACAAGGGAGGTTGGATTAGCATTTTAACTCTTTCTATTCAATCACGACTAAATACTCTACTGCATTTACAAAAAAGGGAAAAAAAAAGCTAAACAATCTTACAAAAGAGCGGTTTCTCTTATCACACTTAAAGGGACACTGCCAAGGAGTAATGGGTCCAAAAGATGGTCAACATCACAGTGATATGAACCTGGTGGGAGATTCCTCCAGATTTCTGTTATGCATCAACCCTGGAGCTGCCATGGAAGCATCCGTGGGACCAGCACTATTTGGGCTCTTCCAGTGCCTCACATTATGATGCAAAACCATTTTCAATGCTAAATGTAGTTGTAAAGGCAACATCTACACATTTTCTGTTATTACCACCAGTATTTGCACACAGATCTAGCAGAGACACATGGCTCAGTGAGTTCTCTACTGCAGATGTTGGCAATATAAAAGAGAAACAGCTGACAGTGGCCTTTTAATGAAGTTTTCTTGTTGACATCTGCTGGGAATTTAAACGAGCTGGCAACAAAAAACAAAGGCTACGGTGTGGGAACACAGAGTGGAAGGCAAACCCTCTCTGGTTTGCCCCGAGGACACCAGGATGAAGGACTCCCAGTCCTGGTTGATGGTTGTCCCAGCCCAGTGTGAAGGTACCAGCAGTACCGTGGGGACAGGACCAAACCTGCTGGTCACTTATTGCCTCCGTGCAAACACGCTGAGCTCAGAGTGTAGGAGTTTGTCACCATTTTTGTCCCTTGTTGCAGCCTAGAAATGTGCACCTGGACAGTTAAACCAGCTCAGCCCACGGGCAGTGACTTGAATGTATGTTTAAAGCCCAAACATCGCTTGGCTTCTATGTTTAAAACCCAAATATTGCTTGGCACTGCAGTACTTCCCCGCAGCAGCGAGTCCCATACCGTTCAGCTGCATTAAACAGCTCACGATGTCCCCTGCTCATGGGAGGGACAGAGCAGAGAGGATTTCAGTGATCCCCATTAGCCTTATTTCCAAAAACCAGAGTCACCTGCTGGACCACACCGACCCTCCCAGGACAGAAAAACTGCTGAGAAGATAGGGGACCTGATAGGGGACCTTCAGATGAGGGAGCCACTTCTGTTTGCTTTGATTAAAGCATTGTCCAAGACAGATAAGGACAGGCACAGGGATGGGCAGCAGACTTTTGGGAGCCTTCCTGACACACCTGGCTGGAACACAGTCTGCTCCCCCAGTTAATCCAGTGGAATTTAAGGCGAATCCTTCTGGAGGATTCAAGGATTTAAATTGCTCTTCTGGAGAAGAGCAGCTCTGTGGATGGCAGCCTGACACAGGTGCTTTGGGATAAAAGGACACGAATTTACAGTGAGGTGGGAACAAATTTCACATTTATTTTTTTGGAATAAAGGATGGAGTGTTGGACCAGCACATCATGGGCTGTGGGACATGACCAGGGAAGATGCCATCTTCTGATAACCCTACTGCTCCAGCAGTCAATGAAGCATCCTACAACCCCTGCATTAGGTGCAGCGTGGTACCATCCTAATATCTAGTCATGAAAATTGAGAGTCAAGCCTTCAAGAGCTCATAATGTCTTTTTCCATTGCTTAATAAAAGCCACGGACACCCTCAGCTCCACCTCACTTCTCACTGAGCTCCCAATCCCGGGTCTATAGAGCTCTCTTCTCCCTCAGGAACACCTCAAGGACCATAGCCCCCCCAGTTTGATCTGGGCTCAACTAAAAAGCAACCAACACTGAGCGAACAGGAGGGTCTTGGGTTAATATTGCAGAGAAAATGGAAAAAAAAATACCCAAGACTAAAAAATTAAATCCTATTCAATAGCTACATGACTTTTCATTTTAGAAACTTGGAGTAACTGAATAAAGTCACAGTGAGAAAGATGAAAATAAGAGCTCCGAGGGATTGAAATGGTGTGTGGGGATAAATGATATCATCTTTCTCTGAAGCAGCAACCCTGGGAGAGCTCTGATACTGGAAACATTGGTTTATCCCTATTAAATGTTCCGTTATAATTTGAGGCAATCCAAAGCCAATGTGAGATGACATGTTTCAACTACAATTATCTTCTCTCCTGCCTCTCCTCCCTTATTCTGCTGGCCAGGAAAATAACAGTTTTGGGATGCTACCAACATGCCTTCACAAATCTACGTAGGGTTTCACACTCCCAGGAACTGAACACAAGGAGTTTTGGGTGCTGCAAACAGCTGAGGCCTAAAGTTAAGTTAAAATACTGCAGAGAGAAATTCCATGGGATGTGGTTGGAAATAATACTAATACTAATACTAATAATAATAAATCTCTACAGAATTTCCCCAACAGCTTAAAGGAGAAACTGAAATTCTCATGAAGGTGGGCAGCAATAGAGCCAAGGGCAGGAAAGGGCCCGGATGGCTGAGGATGGTGGAGCAGGATCTGAAGGAACATAAGTTCAGGTGCCAAAAGGTGGGATGACAGGAGAAACCCGGGCTTGAGTAGCTGCTTGAACAAGAAAAACCCCACTTGGGGATGCTGCCTGTAGAAAACAAAACAAACCTTGGACTCTAGAATTAGGGACTTCATTGCTAACCTGGGCACCAAGACCAGTGTCTTTATGGCCCATGGGGCTCTGATGCCCACCTGGCTCCTCTGCTCTGGTCCTCCCCATGTTGGTCATGCCTGGAAAGGTGGGTTTGCTCCAAGGCTTTGCACCCAGGTACGCACTGACCCCTCTGCAACAGGACAGAGAAACAGGGAGGAACCCCAATGCCTTCTTTATCTCAGACCTGCTTCTGCTGATAACAAACCCCAAATGCTGCCTTGAACTTCTTCTTTAGAGAAGGAAACACATGTTTATGTAGTCTTCCAGCTCTTTTTTCCCCTCTAAACCTTTAGAAACTAGAGGCTTGAAGTATCCAAGAGCATAAAAAATAATATCATACTGGCCTAAATGAGGAATTATACCAGTGAGGATTTACCAGTAATTAAATGATTCAAGTTCAGAGAGAAAAAAAGAGACAAACACCAACAAAACAGTGCATCAAGGAAACATTTCACCTAACGCAGACATATTCATACCCAGTATGAAGGCCACCACGTAGTTAGAGATCTGTCCCATCCCCACTATGACAAAGAGCACTGTGAACATCTCCCAGCTGGTGGAGAAGATCTGCAGGAAGCTGAAGCCCGTCTGCACAGCCATCGTCAAAAAAAGGATATTCTTCCTGCCAAACCTTTTGCAAAAGATAAAGGAGATTATTACTGAAACAGCATTTATTTATGGAGCGGGAAGGAGCACAAATACCCAACCTCTAGAGAGGCAGCTTAGAACAACCTGAAATTTCATTCATTTTAAAGATATCTTTTCATAAGTGATAAAAACAAAAAAAAGGTAAAATTCTCAAATTTCCAAGACACAGGAAATAAACTAAGAAGAAAAATTAAGAACAGAGAAAGGGAAGGGTGACCTTATGCCCAGGTTTTCATGCCCACATGCTGGTCCAGGGCACGGATGCTCCATCACCAACTGACAAACTACTGACAAACTGACAAACCATTAAAAAGTAATAATTAATGAATAGCTCATGCCCAAGATGACCAGGCTCTCGGGAAGCTGCTCCCGGTGGGCACATGGCACCACTGGGATTAGTGATTATCTCATCTTCCTTTCAAACACTAACACCCGCTGACTTCTGCACCGGGGGCAGGAGTTGGGAGATTTAACTTCAGATCACATGCAATTTAATGCTGGAGGCTTTAGGATTAAGACTCCCATCGGGTTTTGAAACCCCTCTGTTAAACACCCCAAGGAGTGGCTGCTCTTAAATCCCTCACTAACATGCAGCAGCCAAAGCAGCACTGGAGACCCCCCCAGAATGATGTGTTAGAAAAGGCTGGGGGCTGTATGAAAAGGAAAGCAAGGACTCACAGAAGGACCATATATTCTACTATACATCTACTTAGATGATACATATCCATTTACAGGGTGTATTTTTTCCTTCCTCTTGGATCCCCTTACTTTATTCCCAGCAAACGACCTCTTCTACGCAGACCTTCCATTCAAAGGACAAGCCTCTACCCTGCAGCTCTAGGAATGGACTGTCAGTTAACGTGTGACAAAGAACACCTTTTAAACTACTAAAAAGACCGGATAAAGAAACAGACGTGGCACTGAAGTGAAAACCAGCACATCAATCTGCAAAGCAGCCACATGGGGTCTTGCGGAGATCAGTTCTTGGTCTCCTCAGGCATCCAAGAAGCTCTGGAGCAGATCAAGGTTGGGATTTTTGGGATCATTTTGATCAAAATTTAGAGAACTGGACATTGCACTGCCTTACATCAGCTGTTACAGCAGGTCTGCCCTGCTCTGCCCAGGGATGGAGTGGGACCGGCGGCGTTACCTGTCCGAGAGCTGTCCCGAGATGAAGGAGCCGATGAGGACCCCCACATAGAAGAGGGAGGTGGTCAGGGGGGCTTTCCAGTCGTCCTCGCACACCAGGTTCCACTGCAAGAGAAGAGCTTGTGCTCAGCTGCAGCCACAAAACCACATCCAAGCCTTATCCAGGCACGGGGCTTACTGGTTGAAGGCACACACTTGGGTACAAATTGCTCTGTAATTTCATTTATTTTCCCCACACCCGCGTTTCTACCCATTGCAGGCCCCAGCACTATTTCTGTAGCGAAGGTTGCTGCCAGGATGCCCTGCTTAAGGGAAAAAAAGAGAAAAATGGGAAAGCAGTTGCCTACCCAGGCAAATCCCATCAGGCCAGAGCCCTCAGAACACTGGCAGCCACCTGATGGACCCCCATCACTCTGAAGTGGGCCAGCAGCCAGCAATGCCAAACCCAATGGGCAGATGGTATGTGCAGCCCAGGGGCTACCCCAACCCCATCTTCAGGGAGACCCCCCCCGACACCCAAGACCTGGCTCCCCATGGCTTGGGATGCTCCCCACCGCTTGGGATGCTCCCCACCAGAAGAGCAGTGATGGGGAAGGGTGAGGAACTGCTCCATCCCCAGCTGGAGACAGTTTGTACTTTACCTAACTTCTGCCAGCACAAAAAACTGCTGCATTTCTACAACGTGTGGGTTTGACGAGACACAGGAAAGAAGATGCAGGAAATAAAACCTCTTTTCCCATGCTGCTGGGCTTCCAAATTATTTTTTCCTCCCCACAACCTGCCGGGCTGACTCACTGCCCGTCGCTCAGCCTGGCCACCGGACCCGGCTGGGGCGGGAGGCTTAGGACAGGAGCCAGCGTGGAAACTTCCACCTAAAACAGTTTGTAACCCCAGAGAAGGTTTAAAAAAATAATAATAAAACCAGCATTATGAGTCCCTGTCCACAAAAGTTAGAGCTGAGGCTGTTTCTGCCACGGCTTGCTCCCGTCCCAGTGACTAATCCCCTGGTTAAGGGCTGCCTGCCAGGAGAGCTTACGGAGAGACTTCAAAGATGTCAGATCAGATAATTCTGCCACAAAGGTAAGATAATCAGCTCACAGATCAAAGTATAGCACAATTTTAATAATTAGCTATGCTATCGCAGAGCGGGGGCACTGCCTGCACCAGTGCTCACCCCGTGCCCGGGGAGCAGAGGGGCAGAACCCAGGAGAAGGTGAGGGTGGTGGAGCAGAAACCTGTCCTCTGGGCTTCTTGGGCTCCTCAGCTCAGCTGCAGGTGACAGAGAGGAGCAATTCTGGCTTCACAGAGAGAGCCAGGTGCCACCTGACAGCACTGCCAGCCCTGCCCCAAACCAGACCAGACCTCTGGTAGGTTGGTGGTTGGGCTTCACTTCTGCTGCTGCTGCAGAAGAACAAGCAGAAGTGAACCTCAAAGCTGGGGGGAGGAGGTGTGGTTCCAGGTAGTTTGCTCCAGGCTGTAATTTAAGAAAGTATTGCAATCAATGGCTATTTTCAAGCAGAATGAAGGTGTGATGGGGGGAAACCAGGTTGAGAAAGCCGAGGGGGCTGGAGAGAGCCTGGAGAAGAGAAGGCTTCAGGGAGACCTAACAATTGCCTCCCAGTACATGAAGAGGAGAAGTGGGGAGGGACTCTTGATCAGGGAGTGTAGTGATAGGATGAGAGATAATGGATTTAAATTGAAAGAGGGGAGATTTAAATTAGATACTAGAAAGAACTTCTTTGCAGTGAGGGTGGTGAGACCCTGGCCCAGGTTGCCCAGAGAAGCTGTGATGGGGCTTGGAGCAACCTGGTGTAGTGGGAGGTGTCCCTGCCCAGGGCAGGGGGTGGCACTGGGTGGTCTTTAAGATCCTTTCCAACCCAAACCATTCTATGATTCTATGAAATGGGTACCTTTGCCTCATGAGATGAATCAAGTTTAAAACCAGAGCCCACACCTCTTCCTGCGAAAGATAGAGTCTTTGATACAGGAATGTGAAGATTTGAGGACTGAAACGTGCCTCCAGCACTTAAATCTGATTAATTACAAGAAGAAACTTAAAGCAGCTGTTTCCCTAAGTTATTTTCTGGTCCCTGCTGGGCAGGGAGGAGTGTGCTAGCACCAGCGCTTATCTTGGCTGGATGTGATAAGGTGGATGGGAGCGTGCAGGTCAATGGGGCTCCGATACGCTCACAGAATCACAGAACACCATGGGGTTGGAAGATCTGGAGATCATCCAGTCCAACCCCCTGCCAGAGCAGGGTCACCCAGAGCTGGTTGCACAGGAACGTGTCCAGGTGGGGTTTGGATGTCTCCACAGATGGAGACCACCTCTCCATGCAGTCTCTTCCAGGGCTCTGCCACTCTCAAAGGAAAGTAGTTCTTCCTCGTGTTTGGATGGACCTTCTTATGTTTCAGTTTGTGCCTGTTCCCTCTTGTCCTGTCACTGGGCACCACTGAAAAAAGACTGGTCCCATCCTCCTGACACCCACCCTTGAAGTATTCATAGGTGTTGATCAGATCTCTCCTCAGCCTTCTCTTCTCCAGACTGAAAAGAGCCAAGTCCCTCAGCCTTTTCTCTTAAGAGAGCTGCTCCAGGTCCCTTATCATCCTCTGCTGTCCCCTCTCCAGCAGTTCCCTGTCCTTCCTGAACTGGGGAGCTCAGAACTGGTCCCAGTGCCCAGAGAGGGAGGATGACCTCCCTCCACCTGCTGCTCACACTCACAGAGATGTTTTGCCATGTCCTGCTGCACCTCCCTTTCCCTGCTCTGGGAAAGCTGGTGACTTTGCAGAAAAGTGACCAAATTTGGAGCCCATACAGACTTTTACTAATTATTTGGGCACTGGGCACCCAGCACAGCACCTGCCCCCAGACCTTCAGACTCCAGTTGCTGGAGGTTAAGGGTTGGTGTTCTTTCAAATGCCTCCGCCGATGCCAAAGGCACTTTGGCTGCAAAATAAACCCGGCTAAATAATAACTTGCCCGTGAAACTCAGTTGCTTCCTGTGTTTCCTCGGTGCCAAATGCCTCCTACCCAGCTGTTCCCTCCACCTTTTCCCATGGCATACTGCACAGGCAGCAAAAATTCGCTGTACAGGCTTGAGCCTTTTAAAATCCGTGGGATGTTGTAAACCTAGAGAGGGGAACTCACTGTATTTGACCAGAAAATGCGCAAACACATCAAATCCACCCCGCTCCGAGTACACCTGAAGCTGCTGAGTGACAAAAAACACCATGCTGCCTGTTGTAGAGTGTTGAGAGATGGTTTATACATCCCTATTTCATAGAAACACCCCATCTTCTCCCAAAACACCAGCCTCCTCTCACCGGAGGCTGCTGCCCCAGCACTGCACAGGGATTTGAGTGTGTCCACACAGCAAGGTTTCACTTGGGATTGAATATATAGGGCCTTAGGGTGTTCAATGTATGTATCCAGCAGTATTGCTGACTCCTCGCAAGCAGCACCCGGGGAAAAAATGGAATTTCACTTAATCAACCTCCTCCTTGGAGGCTGCCACCACCGAGCACAATGCCCAGCCACAGCTCAGCCTCCGACAGCTACACCTTCCAATCTGTCCGTGCTGGATTAATCATTCATTAACCAGAAGATAAGTAATTCTGTAATGTCCCTGGCTAAGCATACTGTAGAGCAAAGTTCAGGTAAGCTTCCAAGCAAGTGCTCCAAACTCTAGGAGTAAGAGCTTCTCCAGAACATTGTTAAATCACTTTATTACCATCAAATCCCTCTGACCTTTTCCCAGGAGCTCCCAGCTACCCGAGGAGCCAATTCTGCCAGGCGCTGGCGGTGGGAAGGCTGTGGATGGAGAAGTTTTCTGAAAAAAACCTCATACTGCTGGAGAAGGTGCTTCTGGCTGCCCAAACTGACCCTGCCGCCTGCGTCCTCAATCAGAAATCACTAATTAACTACCCTGAGTATCAGCTCATTTACAGCAGAGAAGCAAATGCTAATGGAGTAAAAGACTGAGGCTGCAACCCAGGGAAAACCTGACCTTGCTTCACTGAGTAAATCTGATGAACAACTCAAGAGATACTAAAAGATCTTGATGGGTTGCCCCCTTCGTGCTGCACCCCAGGCACCGATGAGACTGGCTGTGCTCAGTGCACGAGTGATGGGTACAGACACAGACACAGGGTTGGGTGAGGCTGCTCATCGCTGCTGGAAAAAGCCATGAGGGAAGAGAAAAATCCTTCAGATGCCCTCAATCCACAGCGACTCACATCCAGCTTCTCAGCTCCTCCAGTCCCAAAAGTTTCTGCCTCCCTAAAGAAGCCACGGCAGGGCTGGGCGAGAGGTGAGGAGCCCCAGCAGAGCCTTTGGCACTTGCTCTGCCCTTCGTGGGGGTCCTGCAAGGTTCCTGGGGGACCTGCCATGCCCTGGCAGCAACGGGCAAGCCCAGCGAGGGTGTCCCCCAGGAGACAACCCAGTTTAAGGGAATTATTGGGATGCTAATGCCTCACCCCGGGGAGCAAAAGGGGAGAAAACCCTCTAATTACAGTCAGATCTTAGCACCTTCACCTGGAATTGAAGCAGAAGGAGGTTAAGTTCCAGCCAAACGAACCCAACCCCAACATAATCAAAATACATATGTTAATGTTGAAATTAATTCCCAAGCACAGCTGGTGGGAATCAGGAGGGTGGTGGGAGAGGAGCCAGCCTGGTTTTGGGGCTACATGGGCTCAAACCCTCTTGGTGCCAGCTCAGGTAACACCGCCCAGGCACGGCGGCCACCAGCTTAGGTGGAAAAAGGGATGTTATTTCTTTATTTAGTTACTTATTTTATTTTATCACACCTGGAGGAGCTGCAGCAGGTGGGGAGCTGCTCTGGAGATGGGGGGAGGCGGCTGGGAAAGGGGGTTCCTGAACCCACCGAGGTGCCTGGTTGAGCTTTGGGGAGCAAAAGGGAGCCCTGCAGCCCCCTCATCGCAGCTGTGGGGTCTCACCCAACCCCCACTCACCCCCTGCTTCCACTTTCACTCATTCCTACCACCCTGGCCTGATAATCTCCTCCTTCACCCATGCTGTGGACGTATTTCTCTGCCATCATCTCTATTTTCTGCTCTTCCCGGGGAGCAGCGGTGCCCAGCTGGCACCCCCCAGCCTGTTCCCGTCAAGCCCCAGTTAATTACAGGAGTTGATGCAACTGCACAAATGAAATCAAACCTCCAGTGCTTAATCCTGTACCATCAAGCTCTGCTCCTCAATCGAGTTCTTGGACTGAAGATGGGGTTGGTGTTTTTTTTTTGCACTGAGCTTTCCTGATGGCACGTCCCAGCTTGTCTTTCCTAACAGGCAGAAAAATGTTGGGTGCAAAAAGAATCATCTCAAATTTAACCAAACTGCTGCTTTTCAGCCTTTCCCCAGTTTGCCTTGTTTCAAAATCAAAATTCGGTGTTTTTTATTTTATTTTCCAAATGTCCATGACAATTTAAAAAAAAAAACAAGTGTCCTTCTTTTCCATCTGGCTTCCAGATGGCAACCTGGCACTTGGTTTCTACTTCTGACCATGCTGTTGTCTCTCTGGCATGCCCCATGGCAAACCCCACCGCTGCACCCCGGCACGGAAGGCTCTTGTTCGGCATCTGCCAACGTGAGGTTTTTTGCTGCTTTTTAAGGAGGAACGGCATTTCTCCTCCTTTTGCTTCATTTTTTGTCACCCCCACAGCAACTGCAACCTCCAACCCCCAAATGAGGGGCTCATGGTTGCCCTGGGAGACCCCCCCGATCCCTCTGGCACTGCCTGGATGGTGGCTACCAGCCACCCACCCGTGCCAGCCCACGGGTTGTGTCTGCACGCAGGACGTGGGCTGGAGCCAGGCTGTGGCTGCTGCTCGCCCATGGCCAGCAGCAGGGACCAGCTTCCCGAGCCACCCCCGCCTTGCTTTGGTGTCACGAGAGATTCCTGGTGACAGAGTGGCAAGAGACACGCGCACACACTGGCACCATGTGTGCTGATGGGTTCTTCTTTCTGGGCACACAAGAGGTGGCTGGTGTCCCCTGTCCTGTCCCCCCCAGACATGGAGGCATTCCCTGCTCCCCTCTGTCCCCACACGCTTCAGTCTGGCTGAGATCGTTCTTGCACGGCCCTGGCGCAGACCCTGATTGTGTCCCCATGTCCCCAAGGGACAGATATTGACCATGTCTCCAGGGCACAGCCCTGGCACAGCCCCTGATTGTGTCCCCATGTCCCCAAGGGACAGATATTGACCATGTCTCCAGGGCACAGCCCTGGCACAGCCCCTGGTTGTGTCCCCATGTCCCCAAGGGACAGCCCTGGCACAGACCCTGGCTGTGTCCCCATGGGACAGATATTGACCATGTCTCCAGGGCACAAGCCCTGGCACAGCTCCTGTTGTATCCCCATGTCCCCAAGGGACAGACATTGACCGTGTCCCCTTGTCCCTGACCCTGACCATGCCCAGGGCACTGACCCTGACCGTGCCCCTGTGGCACAGACCAGCAGCCACACACCTCTCGATCCAGACCTTTCCCAGCCAATGCCCCCACGCAACATTTTTTTTGGTGGCAGACGCTGCTGAGTCACAGGGAGTGGTGACAAGGGCCACTCACCCACCTCGTGCCATTGCCCCTCGCAGCGTGAGCCATGGGCACGTGAGCTGGGTGTCCCTTGGCCACCGGGGGAACAGCCAAAGGGTGCCCGCTGGCTGCCAAACACCCATACCGGGTGGAATAAGGATGAGCCCGTTATTCCTTAATCCCTCTCACACAACACAAGAGGCAGCAGCTCCAGGGGAAATCTCGTTTCCCATCTCTCCCGGAGCTCCCTGATCCCCTCCGGCGCGGGCAGACAGACAGACAGTGTGTCCCTGCCATGGCATGGTGGCACAGCCAAAAATACCCCAGACAAGTGCCTACAGGACCCGTCACTGTTCCCACAGGAGGACACGCTGTACAAACCACGCTGCTGTACGGTGATGAACCTGGCTGACAGCTTGGCTACAGCACACCGGTGGCCACCACGGACCACCACCTCGCACCAGTTTGCCCCAGTGCAGTGCCAGTGGCCACCAAAGACACTGGCATGGTGTGCTGGGGTGTGCCAGGGCTGTTTGTGTGGTTACCAAACAGTGTCCATGTCCCCTCATCCATGGTGAGACCGGGGACACGGGATTCCATCAGATGGGAAATTTACTGGAGTAGCAGAAGGGAAGAAACAGTCCTTCTATTTTCAGCCTTTGCCTTCCCCTCCCCACAAAAAGCCCTCCCCCCCCAAACAAATTGGCCTGACATTTCCATGGAAAACACGATGAGAGAACATGGATGAGGGGGGCTTCTCCAGGGACTGTTCACCCCATGGATGCCTCCTTCTCCCCGGAGCATCGCACCCACCTGGACCCCTTCCCTGCTGACTGCTGCTCCCTGATCACTCCCCCGCAACAAGGCACAATGACCCCCCCCAAAGCAGCTGCACATGGGGGTGCCCCTCCCCAGCTTTCCTGGAACCCCTTTAGGGACTGAAAGGGTCTCCCATGAGCTTTCTCTTCTCCAGGCTGAACCCCCTGACTCCCTCATCCCGTTCTCCCAGCAGAGGGGCTCCAGCCCTCCCAGCATCTCCAGGGATTCCTCTGGACCAACTCCAACATCCCTCTGATGCTGGTGGCAGCACTGGGGGGCTCTCCCCAGATGGGGACCCCCTCCCTCGGCCAATTCCCCACCTGGGGCACCCCAGGAACCAGCAGGGCCGGTCCCACCCCCAGTCCCCCACCGCCCGGGGCCACCTCATTCCACATCTCAGCTCCATCTCCCACATCTCAGCTCCATCTCCCCTCCT
>VXBW01001194.1:160064-189140 GCA_013400375.1 Thinocorus orbignyianus
CTCCCACGCCCCCGCAAAACACGCCCCACAGCATCCCCGCTACCGCAGCGCTGCCCCCGCACTCGCGGGGGAAGGGGGGGATCGGGCTCTGCCACCCCCCAAAACACCCATATCCCCCGCCCCGCATCCCGGCATCCACCCCCTGCGGGAGCCCTGCCCGGCGTTCCCCGTCGAATGCCACCGCATAAATCGCGATAATCG
Organism: Thinocorus orbignyianus; assembly: GCA_013400375.1. NCBI lineage: Eukaryota > Metazoa > Chordata > Aves > Ciconiiformes > Thinocoridae > Thinocorus > Thinocorus orbignyianus. Next base: position 160,266 of record VXBW01001194.1, read on the forward strand.
TTACGAGATGGGAAAGTGGAGGAATTATGGATCAAAGAAGGGGATGCCGCGGGGATTGGTGGCACAGCCGGGGGGTGCTGGGGTGTCTCCCCCCAAAACTCCCCAGCAGCGAGGATGTGAGTCCCCCCTATGCACTGCCACCGCTAAAAACGAGCTTCAGGAATCACTCAGATGTGCTCACAGCCCCCCCAAAACCCTGTCGCTTTCCCTGCATCCCGGTGGTTTTTCCCAGCAGCGTTTATTCCCCGCAGCCGACAAGGCTCTGGCCTCTGGGAGAGGAGGTTTTTTGCGTTCTGGTTTCCTATCTGTTAACGATTATGGTTTTACACGTGACTCTGTCGGCTTTGCCCGGAGTCAGATGCGCAGATTGCTGGGAAAGCCGTGGCAGAAACCTGAGCAGCGCTGTCATCTTCCAAAATAAGTCGAAGGGCACTCAGGAACACAAAACACAGGGGTGTTCAGAATAGGCCCGGGGTTTGGGCAGTTGGAGTGACAGGAGCAATAAATCCTCCTCCCTGGAAGGGCAAAGAGAGGAGGAGATGCCTGTGCCATGGGTGGGTGAGGGCAGGAGGGGGTGGCATCTCTCCAGCAGAGGTGACATGGATGGTGGAAGCAGAGGAGCAATCTCTGCAGCAGTGGCTGGGAAGGAGAAGCAGATGGCAGCATTTAGCCAGGCCAGGCAGTGATGAGCTGCTGCTGGGGATAAGGGATAAGGGATGGGAAGCCCATGCAGTGCAGTAAACAGGGAAGGTTGAGATCCCTCCTGCTTGGAGAGACGCTGGAGGTGGCATCTCCGCTCCCAGCCAGGGCCACCAGGCAGCCAAAGCTGTCCCCAGTGATAAGAGGGGAGCTGGAGCCTTGGTGGGGGCTGATTTGGGCAGATCAGGGGTTTGCAGGCAGCAGCCCTGCCCTAGGGCTCTGCAAGAACCGCAGGAAAACCAGGCCACGCATGCCTGCTGCCAGCAGGAAAGAAGGAATTGGGAGTGTATCGTCTCAAGCATTAAGGTTAATGCAATCTTCATAATTATTCAGTCAGCAGTAATTGTTTACAGAGGAATAATTTGCAGCGCTCGTAAATAACTGCGGCTTGGCTGCAAATTTGGTGCAATAAAAGCCAGCGGCAGACACGTGTGATGTACTCGGGTTTATCTGGTTTGCAGAGGAATCCTTGACGGACTGTAAATTTCACGTGTTCAGCAGGAAAACACCACGGGGTTTTATTTTATATTGCAAATATACAGAATTTCACAACCCTGGGGCAGGGGGGTTGGAACTGGATGATCTTTAAGGTCCCTTCTGACTCTTAATTGTTCTATTCTATCGATTCTGTGATAAATTAGTAGTTAGAGAAACACCTCATGTCACACCTCTGGAACAGAGATGGCTTCTGCGAACAATTATTTAAGCCTGGAGTCATGCCACCCTCTTGCCAACCTTTTCTGGGTGCTCCCCAGGTGGCAAACCCCACTTCTGACCGAGCACCAGAGCTGCTCCAACCCAGGCACGGAGAAGATGAGAACATCATGTAGTTAACAGCTGGTGAACCACACTAATTTACTAAAAGGCAGCACACTCATCCTGGGACACGGATGTCACCAGAGCACCTGGTCTGCTCTGGGTTCAGGTGGTTGCCACCTGGGCAAAGCCTTTCTCCAGGGATCTTCTGCTGTGGTGGGACTCCTGTGTCACCCTCCCAGTAGCCATCTCCAGAGCTGGGAATGAAGAAAACACGTGGGAATTTAGAGTTTTGAAATCCTGTGCTCTTTGTGTAGCATGTGGATCCTGTGGAAGCTTTCTTATCGATGGGGTGAAGCAGAATCCGTTCTGTAAGTGTGTTTGCTGGGTCTCCAGTGTCCCCCCAGGGGCTCCATGTGCCACCTGGCTCCGCCCAAAGCCCTGAACTGACACCCCTGCCTGCCTGTTGCCTTGGAGCGGCTGGAGCCACCAACCCTGCCCTTCAGGGTCACATCCCACTGGGCTGACGGCATGTGGGAAAAAAACTATTTTTGGCAATTCTTGGAAGGACTCTCGGCTCACTTCAGCCCTGCTGCTCTCCCAGCAATGCCGGGCACGTACCCACGGAGCAGTGCTGGGCATTTTCTGGCACATGGGGCGCTTGAAAATGTATTATTTACAAGGCAGAGAGCTTTTAGGGGTGGTTTTGGCCATCGCTCGCCAGTTTCTGGCCAGTGGGGTATGAGCTTTTCCCCCTCCCGAGCGGGGCTGGGCAGACGAGTGCTCAGACCCCACCTGGAGTCCTGTGTCCAGCTCTGGAGTCCTCAACAGAGAAAGGACATGGACCTGGTGGAACAGATCCAGCGCAGGGCCACCAAGATNTCTCTTCCAACTTTAACCATTCTCTGATTCTATGATTTGTCAGGCAGTTTTATTTGTGATAGAAATTCCATAAAATAGATGGAGGGAGGGTGCCCGCCTGTAGCACACGTGGGAGGATTTGGGATAAAAAAACCCCTAAAATGCACCCACACCCTGGGGCAGCATCACCCTGTCCTACTCCCTGGCCCCTCAGCCTTTGGGTCAGATGTGGGTCAGGGCTGCATCAGAAGAAGGAAAGCCCAGGGCATCTTGGCAGAGAAGGGGTGAGATGTCTGGTGGCACCCAAGCGCCCAGAGGACAGGCTTAAACCCATCTCTTGGGGCTTCAACCACTCTCTTCAAAGAGCATCTTTGCTGGAGGTTTCCAGAAGAGCTGGATTTGGTCTTTCCCACCGGGAACCACCCCAAAACGCCGGGAATCCTCACCCTGCTGGTTCTTCCCCCTTCCGCCCCTGCCTGAAACGGATGGATATTTCGGTTTCTATCACTAGATGGTGCCCGAGACAGGCGCAGTGACCTCAGTGCTGCCTCCAGCTCTGGGGCCACCAACATCAGCAGGACATGGAGCTGTTGGAGCAGGACAAGAGGAGCCCATGGAGATGCTGGGAGGGCTGGAGGCCCTCTGCTGGGAGGACAGGTTGAGAATTGGGGGGTTTAGTCTGGAGAAGAGGAGGCTCCAAGAAGACGTTGGAGGTCTTCTTGGAGAAGACCCTTGGAGGGGTTTTCAGGGACTGGAAGGGGGTCCAAGGTCTCCCTGGAGCCTTCTCTTCCAGGAAAACTGCGGGGGGACTCTTGATGAGGGAGGGGAGCCATAGGAGAGGGAAAGGTTTGGCACTAAAAGAAGGAAGGTTGAGTTGAGATGTGGGAAGAAGTTCCTTGCCGTGAGGGTGGTGAGACCCTGGCCCAGGTTGCCCAGAGAAGTTGTGGCTGCCCCATCCCTGGAGGGGTTTAAGGCCAAGTTGGAGGCAGCTTGGAGCCACCTGTTGTGGTGGGAGGTGTCCCTGGGTGGCACTGGGGCGGCTTTAAGGTCTCTTTTTGCAAACACCCTGGAATAGTGCCTGGAGAGCAGCGAGTCTCCATCCTCAGGAGACCACCCATGGGTGGCAGGTAACGCCTGGGGACAGGAGCAGGGAGTTGGTGGCCTCCTGATGTCCCCCCCAGCCAGCTTTGCCAAGAACGGTGCTCAGTGTCCCTCAGGTGAGCCCCAGCCACCGCTCACCCCTGGTCTCCTGGCACCTTTGAGGTTTGGGAGTGAAGAACTCTGGTGTTCCTTCAAAAAATAAATAATGAAATAAAAATGACTTATTTTTATTAAAAGCCTGAAGTGTTTTTCGAGCAGCGTCCTTGCACAGCAAGAGAGGGATCCCAAACACATCAACCCCCCGAAGCATCTGCGTGTGTCCCCCTCCCCATCAGCTCTCCCTGCACCAAGGAGTTGCTTTAGGGCCACATAAAAATTCCGAATATTTCAGCATCCCGGTGTGAGATGCTGCTCCGGGGCCAGGGGAGCTCCGGGGGTGTTTCTTCAGACACAGAGAAGAAAAAGAACTTGCAGATAAGTTCCCTTAGAGCCAGTTTTGTGGGTTTTATTATTATACGTGTAGAGAAGATTTTTTTCCCCCTTGAAGTAATTAAAATAGCCTCTTTCACACATGAGGAAGGGAGGAGGGGAAACTATTCCAAAAAAAGCCTCTTTCCCTCTGCATCCCCTCCTGTGTCACAAGGACTTTTACCCTCATAAAAACGCACCAGCTGAGATTTTTATTAAGGTCCCTGGGGCAGCCATCCAGTAACAAAAGCAAAGTTAAACTCCAAACAAAAGCAGCAGAAGAAAGAGCAGGGGGAGGAGTGGAAATAACGCCCGGCTGAGGAGGAAAATTTAGTGGTGATACATGGAAAAATTTAAACAATTAGGACTTGAATCACTTTGGCCCCAGTCCCACCTCATTTAGTTAATAAACGGTGCCCTTCCTTGTGTTTGATCCCAGGAGAAGCTTCGAGGAAGCCCAGGGTTGGCCTCCAGGGTTTGGGCAGCTCATTTGGTGGCTGCTGTTTGGTGACGGGGGGAGCACCCCGTGTCCCCCTCTTCAGTCTCCCACCTAGGGATCGCCCCATGGAGCTTGGCCGTGGGGCTGGAGCCCCCCAGCAGCAGTGACCAGGGCAGAGGGACCTGGGATTACGGTGCCTGTAGCACATAAACGCATCTGACATACATATGCCTTCAAGGGTGAACAGAAAAATCACTAATTATAGTCATGAGCATGCTAATTATTGGAATACGTGCACTAATTAGGCATGGAGTTGCACAGACCCAAACTGTACGGAAAGCTTTCCTGCCACATGCAGATCCTTGGAGCCTTTATCTTTTTATATCTTCAGTATATGCAAGCCACAGTTGCCATATATGAATGCTTTCCAAATAAATCCTTTTAGATTAAATACCTTTTGGAGGCACTTCACTCACCTTATTTCCGACTTTCCCACATATCGGTGCATCGAGAACCGACCAACCATTAAAACTAGAGCTATTGGGATCTACCCACACAAGCAAACAGCCCTCTCTGATCCCCTGAATCCCACCAGCCTGCCCTCACCCTCCTACCACCCAGCGGGCTCCTGTGGTTCAGGGGCAACAGCGATGGGGTGGGACAGGGATTTTGGGACCAGTTTTGTCCCCACCTTGTGCCAGTGCAGCAGCTCTGGGCTCCCTGTTTATGGGGAAGGAGCTGAAGGGATGCTGCAGCGGCGGTTGTGCAAAGGAATTTTCAGGTGCACGATATGCTCACGGCTGTTGATATCATCCCTGGGGAAAAAGTGGTATTTTCTAGCCTGGAAATTGCCTGGATCCCTCTCATGGTGATGGGGCAGGTGACATTCCCAGCTCACAGAGCTGTGGCTCTAGGTCCAGTGAGCGTCTGGACCATCAGGCGGGAGGTGCCCTTGAAGGAGCACTGTGGCTGGATAAGTGCTGCTCATAAATCCAGATGCAGTGCAGCTCTGGACCACCACAGGATGAGCTGGGTCACAGCAACAAAGAGGAACTGGGCACAAAACAGGCAGAGACACCATGGCCCAACCCATCTCCCCACCCAACGTGAGCAGGGACCCAGCAAGGTCCTAGGAGTTAAAAAAACTCCAGCCACCACCCTGCCAAAACACAGACCAAACCTCAAATAAGGCTCTCGATGCACAAGAAGTTGATCCAAGAAGATGCAGGAACTTGAAGCTGATCCAGTGTCCCCTGAGGGACACCCTCAGGATGGACGGGCACCGCCACAGGAGAGGCCAAGCGAAGGAATGCCAGACACAAAACCCACAATACATTTTTATTTCATGTTTAATACAAACGGCTCCCTCCCCACCTTGACCGGAGTTAAATAGTGTTACCCACCGACACCGGAGGCTCCCGGCTCCTACAACCCCCTCAGTGGCAACCAGGCAGCCCGAAACCAGCAATCCACGTGCCCCAGGACAGGGTGGTTGTGCAAGGCTCCTCCTGGGGGTTTCACATGAGTTAATTACTCCTAAGGAAGGGTTATCACGAGAGAATTGAGTGGGAAAAACTGATTCGTGGGAATTTGGCTTCACGTTAAAAAGAAACATCCCCTGCCCAGTGCTCCCAGTGCTATACCGGTGCATCAACTGGGGAAGACCAAGGGTGCCCTGCAAACAGCCCACTTCAAAGCAGCCCAGGCGTTCAAAATGAGGGCAATTAAACAATTAATGAATTTCTAAGGTGTTCCCTGTGCCAGGGCAGGATGCAGCGGCTGCACGGATGGAGTCGAACGGGGACGAGAGCTGCAGAGAGTGAAACACAGCCCCAGCTGGGGCCGTCTGCCATGGGAAATGGGAAAAGAACCCTGTGCCATTCCTGTCATGAGTTTTGCATTGCTCAGCCCAGCTGCAATCAGTCCTGGGTGTGGGGGAAGCCTGGAGTTTCAAGCTACAGGCAGGGGAGCTGTGTTTCTTCTACTTCAATAATTAAAAATCCCGGTGGCAGGAGGAGGTGAATATTCTGCTGCTGGCAGGACCGTGCATCCCAGCATCCCTCCAGCAGTTATACCCAGCCGGGATGCAGGCTTGGGATGCAGCCCTGATGGGACAGGACAGAAGCTGCCTAAATCCCTCTAAGACACCACAGGAAAAAGGTCTAGATGTGGCCTCTAAACGCCCTAAAATCCTTACTCCCTCTGGGATGTTGGAAGAAATTCCACATCCAGCCCCAACTGGGATAATGCTCCAGTCCTGAACTTCTCAGACCCATGTTATAGAGAGCCAGAAGGGGGAGAAGTGCTTTGGCCATCATTCCATCTCTTATTTTGCTTTTCCATGGAAGGGAAGTGAGCGCAGACTTTTTTTTTTCTGTCCCCCCCCACCCCGTCCTCCCTCTCTGAAGTGAGGAGGAAGAAGCAGAAATAACCTCATGGTACCAAACACACAGCTCCTAACACCACCTACAGAGAAACTAAACTCTCTCTTCTCTTCCAAACAACGTGAAAAAATCCCATTTCTTCAAAAAAACAAGACCCTCAAAAGCTTTTTCCTGGCAAATAAAGTGGAGAATGGACCTGGCCAAAAGCATAGCCTTGGGATGAGGGTATAAATCTGAAGGTGCTGCCCCTGGACTCGGGGCTCATGGCTGGGTCACCCCCACTCCAGTCACTTCTTTTGGAGGGGGGTTTCATCCACACCTCCCTGCCATGAGGCAGACCCAGATGGCAGCAGGCTGAGGGTTCAAAAAATAAAGGACGACAAAAATGAGGCAAAAGCTGGGGAAGAAGAGCCAGAACGGCCAAAGCAGGGACAACCGTGGGGCAGGAGCAGGGAGGTGGGAATAGCCAAGGTGGGCTCCATGCTATCTGAGTGTCCTTCAAAGGCGCTGCTGGGGTGATTAGATGACACAGAAGAACTGAATTAGGAATGAAGGAAGGAAGGAAGAAAAAAAAGCCTCGCCGCGCACTCAGCGTGGAGATCTCTCGGGGAACTCGGATGGATCCATGTCAGCCTCAAGATGCAGTGCCCCCATCCAGGGAATCTCACAGCGAACACTATTTGGAGAGACAGCCCTTCCTTGGCACAGCTGCTGGGATGGGGCTGAGCTGGGGACCCTGACCCACCAGTGCTGCACCCCAAACTCCTCAGGGGGTCTGTTTTTAATCACTGGGGCAGCTGGAGGGCAGGAGATTAAGGTCAGGATATAGGAGTCAGCTTCTTTTGTTAAAGTGCCTTATTTTCTTTGAGCTTTAAAAACATCTTCCTCGCTTTTTCAGAAGGAGAGGGGGCAAAAAAATTAAAAAAAAAAAAAAAAAAAAGGAATACTGGTTTTATATGAAACAAAGTAGAGAATTAATCCATATTTACTCAGATCTCGGATAAGGTTAAGGCACAGACTAATAACCCAACACAGCAACCCAAGAAGCAGAGTGTAAAAAAGAAGGGAAAAACCTGTTCATATGCTTTCAACACCAGCCCCCAGAGATCCCAAGTGTAAACGGTTTTATCTAGGAAAAAAAACCCAAACAAAAAACAAAAAGAAGGCATTTTGAACTTGGGCTTTGGTAAAGGGGGGGTTGATTACAGCCCCGTTGCGCAGCCGGCAGGGAGGACGTGGGTGGGCGAGCGGGTGGCTGCTGACCTCTCCAGAGCACAGCCCGGGTTTTAGACCAGTTCAACCTTGGCGTTGGGATAAACAGCCACCACGTCATAGCCCTCGGGGGGCTTAACCCTCTCCTTGGCGTGCGTCTCGCAGTACAGCTGCTCCTCGATGAAGAAATAGCCCCTCTGCTTCAGGTTGAGCCCGCAGTCATCGCACATGAAGCACTCGGGGTGGTAGAGCTTGTCCCGAGCTTTGACGATGGTGCCCCTGTGGGAGAGATGAGGAGAACTCGGGTGAGATAGAGAAATAATGACAAACAGCTTCTCCTGCTTGAGAAAAAGGGATTAAAATGAAGGAAAGCAGCGTGTCGGGGCACGCCAGGGTGTTATCGCGGGTTCCCGTCCCAATGTCTCAGCCCACCCAAAGCTGCCACCCTGCTCCAGGGCGGCTCCACCACAGAATCACAGAATTGTCTGGGTTGGAAGGGACCTTCGAGATCATCTAAGTCCAACCACCAACCAAGCCCTGATAAAAAAAACAACAGCCCATCACTAAACCATGTCACTAAGCACTATGTCAACCCATCTGTTGAATCCCCCCAGGGATGATGCCTCAACCACTGTCCTGGGCAGCCCATTCCAAGGCTGAGTAACCCTTTCAGGGTAAAAATTGTTCCTCATCTCCAATCTGAACCTCCCCTGGTGCAACTTGAGGCTGTTTCCCCTTGTCCCATTGCTTGTGACTTGGGAGAAGAGACCAACTTTCCCGCTACCCCCTCCTTTCAGGAAGTTATGGAGAGTGAGAAGGTCTCCCCTCAGCCTCCTCCAGGCTGAACACCCCCAGCTCCCTCAGCTTCTCCTCGTAAGGCTTACTCTCCAGACCCCGTAGAATGGTTTGGGTTGGAATGGACCTTAAAGCCCACCCAGTCCCATCCCCTTGCCCTGGGCAGGGACACCTCCCGCCAGGCCAGATTGCTCCAAGCCCTGTCCAACCTGCCCATATTTCCTTGGGAAGGGATGATCCATTCCCCTTCATCCACATCTCCCTGTGGCACGGCTCCCAGTGTCGATGCCAAGTGGAACCTCAAATACCTACTCTCAGCCTGGACCCAACCATCAAGAGCCACCAGGGCTGCTGGGGCACAGCCCTCAGGCTCACAGCACCAGCAGAACACGGTGCCAAACATCTGCAGAGCAGACCCTCAGCCAGAAAATCCAGCTCCAGCAGAAGGTAAATGACCACAGAACAGGCATCACAAAAAAATGAAGCAGAAAAAAAGTCTATATTCTCTGAAATCAGACCCAAACTCCATCCCTCAGTGAGTAACTCTTCAACAAACAAATAAAAATAACCCAAAAACCTCTTCTACTTGACCCTTGAAGCGTTTCTCTCTCCATAAGGCAGGGAAAGAGCTCCAGCGCTGCCGGCACTATTCACAGTCCCCGGGGAAATGACTATGATAAGCAGGGCAGAAACCATCCCATGAATCATCCCCGTTTTGTTGCAAGATTCCCTTAAAAGGGGCAATCCAAACCCTATTTCCTCAGTTCCAGGTTTCTACATACAGTTAGCAAGAACCAGAAAGGGATTCAAGGTATTCTGCTATAAATTCCAGGTGTTCTACTTGAATTCTACCCCGTGTGCCTGACCCAGACGAGTCCCGGTGTTACTGTCCCCACCAAACCAGAGGCTCTGGGCAGAAGTGTCACTCACACAATGCCGTTCCCACAGCGGGTGCACTCAGGGAGCATCTGCAGCCCAGTCATGGCACCTCCAAGCTTCGACACCGGGGGCTTGATGTTTCGGGGGTTGCTCAGTTTGTCGAGTTTTTCACCTGCCAAGAAATTTCAAAGCGATACAGACTGAAAACTTGTCCTCTCAGGGCTTTTTTTATTTTTTATTTTCTTCTTAGTCTTTATTTTTTCCCCTTAAGGAGTCAGATGAGTCTCCGCATGTCACAACAGAACCCACACATTGCATCTAAGGTAGTAAAAAAGCAAATAGTGAGGTCAACTATCTCAAAAGCCACCCAGCGTAACGAAGCTCGGATGGTGGCAGAAGCCCTTGGCTTCACCAGCAGCATATCTATCCATGTACCATGGCACCAGCTCAATAAATACACCTTTGTCAAGAGGGAAAGCAACCTTATTCTAGAGCTGAGAGGTTAATTTGGCTGTGGTACCATTTAGTAAGTTAAGAAATATAAATTGCAAAAGCCCCAGAAAGAAGAGACTCTACACCAACACTCCAGGTGCACTTGGTGGAGACCCCATCAGTGAAGGAGACCAGGATGAAAGCCCCTTGGAGAATTAGGCCCATTAAAGCAAACAATAACAGAATTACATGCGTTTTTCTTCTTAGAACAATCACTTAATCTAAAATAATCTCAAACAAAATATTGTGACAGAAGATAAGGTGTTCTGGGGCACCAGGCCTCCCCTCATAAAGGCCCAGCAACAGGAAAGGAAGCAAGGAGAATTTTGAGCATGTGAACAATGTCACAGCCAAGTTTTCTGTGCTGCAGCCTCCCCCGTCCCTACACATCATCCATCATCTGCCCTCACACTTCAGACAACACAAAAACTCTTGTTCCCAACCACTGGGACACTTAAAAGCTTCCAGAATTCACTGCAGGGGTTTTCATGGCTCACAACTGACTGGTCTTCTGGGCACATACGGGTCTGTGGTTCCTCTGGGATGGCCAACGGTTACAGAAAGGAAAAGCTCGTGAAGGACAATGTATTTTATTCCATGAGCTGACACAGTTTGGAAGAGCAGCAAAGGACCTCTTGAGTGAACGTGCCATTCTTCAGCGTTGGGGCTTCCTGTGCTGCCCGAGCTTCCAGGGTACTCCAGCCCATGGTCAATCTTAAATATGGGATACCCAGGAGGTCTCAAGCACTTTCTCTGACCCAGATGTCCATACGCACTGTGCTGGGTTTGGAAACTTCCACTTGGATCTTGCTCTGAAGTGTCTACCACGGCTCCAGGAACATCTCTGCATGGACTGTTTGGACCTGGAACCAGTGCATCATCACTGGTGGTTGCTCACTAATCCTGCACGAGTTCGTGTGGTATGTTCTGAAGACCATCACTCTGCAGAGCTTCATTCCACAGAGAGACCCTGCTCCACCATCTGGTTTGTCTTGGAACTGATGCTGTCCTGGTCTTGGATGGGCAGGAGGGACCGATCCCAGCCCTCTGGGTTACCCTGGGGATGTGCAGTTGTCCTCGCACAGCAGGACCCAGAGACCAACACTGCCAACGCTTCTAGCCAAGCAAGGAAATTCAAAAGGACTAATTTCCCACCAAAGCCCACTTTCCCCAAGATATAACACAGCGTTTGGAGATGCTGAAGGCCTCGGTATGTGTGAGACCCCCTGCCCAGGAGCAGGACTGGGGCTGCTCCATCCCAGGGGGGGTTCTGAGTGCTCAGTGGGCTCCAGCCCAACTCTCCTGCCGAGTCCTTCCGCCGCCGTGCTGGGAACGAACCGAAACAACTGCTCAAGCTGTTGGCTTCCCCCAGCGTGAGATACGGCGTGCTCAGACTAGACAGACTCATCTGCCAACATTTAACAGTTAAGCTGTCACTGTCTGTCAGATGGAGCAGCTGGATAAGCTGCTTAAAAGAGAGTGGAGATGGGGGAAAGGACATTTTATGGCAAAACGAGGCCCGCAAAGGGCTGATTCCCATCTATTTACCAGCCCACAGCCTCGTTGCATTTTATGGTCCTCAGCAAAGCACGAGATGCTTTAACTCCACAATCCTAACCATCACCATGCCCCTTTGTGGTTCAGTGCTTGCCCTTCCCATGCCAAGAGCGCCTGTGGAGGTGACTCCTGGGATTCTTCCAGCCTCCACCAGATCCTCAGCATGAAGCTCCTTCCAGGCACAGGATGGGGCCGGTGATGCTGAAGAAAATACAGCTTCCAGTAGAAACACCTTCCATATAAGACACCCAGCTCCTCAGGAGAGGAGATCTTGACTTTAAAAGGACAACACACAATTGGCTGGGGCCAAACTGTATAATTATAGGCTTAGGGAAAAAGGAGCAAGGGTGGAAGCTGTAAAACAACCTAGCAGGAACACTCCTAGTCATTTAAGCCATGCTGAAAAAATCAGAGCTTTATGCCAGGAGAGATGCTTTTCACTTAATTTTTCATCCCTTATGAAATAAACAGCATTGTAACAACCAAGACATGAGGAAGACCATGCCTGCAGCTGGTTGCACATCCCTCTGCTCACTGTACAGTGTGGCCAAGAGGGAACGGGTCGGTGGCAGAGCCCCAGGAGGTGGTGGTGGTGAGGTGACCTCTCCAGTCAACCACAAGATGATGGTACCCACCAGCATCATCTAAGCCCCAGTCTCCAAACACATGGTGCTGCATCAGCGACGGGTTGGTGCTGAGACACTGCTGGGGTGAGCAGACATCCAGGTCGGGCTGGGACCATCCCAGGGTCTGAGGACCATCCTGGCACCCTTTTGTCCACCCCTTTCCTCACCGTTTTCTTTCACCTGAAGGGCAGCACTGGGTTTCTCCCACCCGGAGCTGTGGGATGTTGAGGGGAGGCAGCAGCAAACCAGTAAAGCTTCAGTTTGGTTGCTTTTCCCTGGCACAGAGCAAGGAGGAAGGCAGCAGAGTCAGTAATTGGGATTAACACAGTCACTTCCCATTTGCTTCTGCCTAACCAGGAGACCTGGGGGTGCAGGAGGCACCCCACCGGGAAGCTGAGGGACCTGAAGGCACATCTGGAACTTGGAATTAACATCCATTTTCCTGCCAGCCTGGAAGGAGCTGTAATATTTACACCCGGTAGTTCCAAGGCTGATCCCATCTCATGCTTTGCTGACAGCTGGGTAGAACCTCTTGATGCTCAGAAGTCACCCACCATCGTGCTTCTTGCTTCTCCAGAAGCAATCTCGTCCCAGCCAAGGAATACCCTTCGCCATCATTTTACATACACAGAAGCTGAAGGGCGACAGCCTGACTCGCTCCCTCTCGCCGCTCCGTAATGACATTTGCAGCAGCTGCTATTTTCCCATAAAATCTAAGTTCCTGGATTCACATGACTGGAGTATGAGGCTCCTGGAAGGAAGCAGAAAGAAGAGTCTTGCCCTAACGACTGTAAAATGAAGCCTGAAAGTTTGAAGGTAAAAGCCCCACTGGATTTCAAGTTGAAAGGGAAATTAAAAGAAGCCGAGATGCAGAGTTTGGGGATCTTATTATTTAATGCTCAGAGTTGGCTCCTGCCTGTGCTAATGACAGAGGCAGGAAGCTGTGACAGACCTGAGAAGCGAGCCAAGAGCTCCTGATCTCTATCCCTGCGCGTCTGAGGACCATCCCACGTCCTTATGCAAATGCAATTTACTTAAACAAGCTGAGGGTTCTCCACCGGTGATCTTACACAACCGCTCCAGGCTATTGCGTTTCACAAACCGTCTGAGGAAAACAGCTGCTACACAGAAGTTCTTTGCAAATCCAACTTTCACACGATGCTCAAGTGACCACAGAACTGGGTAAGCCCCCAGATGCCGGCCTGAACCTCTGCTTTGAGCATCTGAAACCCTGGTTTGAAACCTCACAGGGTGCCTGGACCTTCTCGTGGACTCACATGACGGGCAATAAAACAACCAAGAGCAGAGGAGTTCACAAACACACCCCATCAGCTCTCCCAGATGGGTCCTTCAGAGGCTTTTGAAGCTTCTGGATCTCAGCAAGGGAAAGAGAAGGAGGTTAAGACTGCAACTTGGTGGGTGTAGAGCTATGGAACGGGGTGAAAAGGAACCAAAGGATGGTTCCAGCCCCAGGGACATGCTGTGGGTGACAACCTCCTTACCATTCTCACCAGCCTCCAACATGCCCTGCAAGTATCGGAAGGATCCGGACTGCTTAGGCTCTGAAACAGGCTTTTCATAATCCTGAAGCATCTTGTACACATCTGACTCCACATCAATCCCATTTCTGTTGCGTGGGAGCGATTTCAAGGGGTCGAGGCTGCTTTAAAGGAAAAGCGAGAAAAACCCAGGTCAAATGGAAACAGTGAGTGTCAGCTCCTCAGGGAGGTACTGGAACCTCCACGTTCCCACAGATTCAATTAAACACCTGTCTCTTCCCATGGGTTTCTCTGCCTGGAGGTACGTCTGTCCCAGGAACAGCCATTGATCCAGGGAAGTTAAACTCGTTCCTGTTGGGCTCTGATTGAGCAACACGGCTGGGGCTGGCCCAGCTACCAGATGCCTCCAGGAAAGAGGGCAGCTGCTTACAAGCCCTGTGAATTGCTCAGCTACACATGGCATTTATTGGAAAAATGGGGAAAACAAGGCATTTCATTAATTATGAAGGGCCAGGGGATCCACCCACCCCTCGTACCACTGTTCTTCGGGCATGGGGAGAGCAAGCACTGCTGCCTGGCAGCAAATCCCCTTCCCATCCACAAATCCTTCTATTGAATTCAGTGTTTCTGTAAATGACTGCATTAAAAAAAAGATTCATTTGTGAGTCCCAGCCCACAACTGAAATGAGAAGACCACCCCATAATTGCCCCCGAAGACCTTCAGCATCCAGACCTGAAGCTGCTCCTTCTCTGTATGTGGCACGACTGGTGCACAACAGACAACAAATAGTAATTTAAACCATTTTTCCACTTCATCCAATACATCAAAACACAAAAAGGCTAGTTTGGAACCAGAACTATTTTGGGTACACGTTTCAGCATCCTGCTGAACAGAGACGAATCCAAGTGCTGTTGCGCTCCGCTGAGGCACCAAAGCACAGCACAGCTTCGGGGGAAGGGGCTCCTTTTCCTTTTTAAGGAGAAGGTCATCAAGGTCATTATAAAGGCAATAAAAATAGCAAGAGCCCTGAACCCCGTCAGACATGTTTTAGCCATCATCTGAGTCGTTTTCTCCACCAGCATTATACTCATACCCACTCAAAAAAAAAAACCAACCACCAAAAAACAGAAACAAAAAATAAAAATCCAAAAGAAACAAAATTCACTTTCAAACAAAGGTAGAAGAAACTCAAACAAAATTCACTTTCAAAGAAAGAAAAGCCAAAGTTCTGTTTTTCTGGGAGTTCCCCACCAGCTTCTCCCATGGCACCGACCTCTGGAGATGAGAGGCATCAGTGGGAGAGGATGGATCCCTGCGACTCCAGCCATCCCAAACCCTCCCTGAGTCTCGCCCTGCCGTGCCACAGCCTCCTCCTACATCAATTTACACACTTTCAATGAAAAAGTTTTGACCAGATCAGCCTGATCAAGCCTAAATTCCAAAAAGAACACACTTCTGACCCAATTCTACTCAAGCACCCGAGTAAATCTCCCAGTTCCTAGCTCACAGGCAGATAACATCAGATTTTGCTCTCTGTATTTTTTTGGGCTGTTCTCTTCTTTCCATCTCCCTCAACTTTCCTGGAGCAGCAGAGGGAATACGCTGGCTCCCAGCGTCACTGCAATATGGAGCTGTGCAGGCACCGAGTTCCCGAGCTGAAAACAAACTCTCTTCTCTCCTTGTATTCCACACAGACGGTACTTTCTTCAGGGTATTTTGCCAGCCTGCAGGAGCATAAATCAGTCGCAGCGTAAGCCCTGCGGCGGCATCGCAGTCCACAACCTGGCCTGCCTCAAAGTCTGAGCTATCCCCCCCAAAAACCGTTCTTGGCTACACAACAGCTTTCTCTCTCTTACGAGCATTATTTATTTCCCAACCTCTCCGACAGCTGCATTGAGCAGATCTTACATTTATAAACATCCCAAGTTTGATTTACCAGGATTACTTTTCTCTCTCGATGTCTCCAGCTCCCGGGCCAAGCGTTTGCTCCGGGGTCTGTTGAATTCATAGAATCATAGAATGATTAGAGTTGGAAGGGACCTTAAAGATCATCCAGTTCCAGTCCCCCTGCCCTGGGCAGGGACACCTCCCACCACACCAGGTTGCTCCAAGCCCCATCCAGCCTGGCCTTGAACCCCTCCAGGGATGGGGCAGCCACAACTTCTCTGGGCAACCTGTTCCAGCACCTCATCACCCTCACACCAAAGAAGTTCTTCCCAATATCTAATCTGAATCTCCCCTCTTCCAATTTAAAACTGTTCTCCCTTTTCCTGTCACTCCACTCCCTGACCAAGAGTCCCCCTCGAGCTCTCTTGGAGCTACTTTCAGATCCTGGAAGGCTGCTAGAAGGTCTCCTTCTCCAGGCTGAACAACCCCAACTCTTAGCCTGTCTTCACAGCAGAGGTGCTCCATCCCTCTGATCATCTTCATGGCCCTCCGCTGGACCCGTTCCACCAGGTCCATGTCCTTTCTCTGTTGAGGACTCCAGAGCTGGAGTCCTCCTGAGACCTCCAGGTGGGGTCTCAGGAGCGCAGAGTAAAGAGGGAGAACCACCTCCCATGACCTGCTGGTCATGCTTTTATTGATGCAGCCCAGGATGGGGTTGGCTTTCTGGGCTGCCAGTGCCTCTCCTGAAACACGAGTTTGCATGAACAGCAGCAGGACCAAGAGCGTGAGCAACAATCTTCTCCTACCTCTGGACCGGGGCAATGTGGAGCCCGCTGAGCTGGCCCGGCAGAGCCGCCTCGGAGCCGCTGTTGGCGTAGAGCCGGGTTGGGTGGTGGTGCTGCACGTTCACCATCTGCTTGGTGTCCACGGGGTTGCCCCCAGCCCCGTGGGGCATCGATCTCCTGCTGTGGGCAGGCCCGTTGTCCTGGGAGAGAAGAAAAAGCAGAAGAACCTGTGAGATTTATAGTTTTTAGTGCAATGCACACGGAGAGGTTGCATCAGGACGCGCGGTCTGCACCAAGAATGTTTTATATGTACTACGGAAAACAGAAATATCCTGGCTTGTGTTAGAAATAGCTGACCAGCAGAAGTGGGGAGATGATCGTCCCCCTGCACTCAGCACTGGTGAGGCCACACTTTGAGTATTGTGTCCAGTTCTGGGCACCTCAACACCAGAGAGATCTGGAGGTGCTGGAGAGAGGGCAGAGGACGGCAACAGAGCTGGGGAAGGGCCTGGAGAATAAATCTGATGAAGAGCGATTGAGGGAGCTGGGACTGTTTAGTCTGAGGAAGAGGAGGCTGAGGGGAGACCTCATCACTCTCTACAACTACTTGAAAGGACATTGTAGAGAGGTTGGTGCTGGTCTCTTCTCGCAGGTAATTAGTGACAAAACAAGAGGGAATGGCTTCGAGTTCCAACAGGGTTGGTTTAGACTGAACATTAAGAAAATTTTTCACAGAAAGAGTCAGACGCTGGAATAGGCTGCCCAGGGAGGTGGTTGAGTCCCCATCCCTGGACGTGTTTAGGAGTCGTTGAGATGTGGTGTTGGGGGATCCGGTGTAGAGGAGAACTTTGTAGAGTAGGGTAGATGGTTAGACTCAATGATCCCAAGGGTCTTTTCCAACCGGAATGATTCCATGATTCTATGAAAAGGAAAACTCAGGCTTGACCCGTCGTTAAACCTTGCTGAACCTATCCACCTTCCCTGGGTCTCCGACCAAATGAACCTGCCTGTCTCTCCACGGCGAGCCACTGCCAAGCATCCCGCATTTATTCTCCCGTAAAAGCCTATTTGTTATTTCCACCAAAGAAAAGGCTGTGAGAGGCCGCTTCTCATTTCTCCTTCCATCACTCCCAGAGCACTTATCGCTCTCCCGACTTTGGGGCAATCACTCCTGATTTACTTTAGGGAAACACGATAAAACCCGAGCTCTGCAGCTCCCAGCACAGGTTGGGCGAGACCCGAAGCCAAGGGGCCAGTCCTGGTATTTTCATTTACTCGCAACTACTCCCCCTCCCTGTCCACACACACCTCCCCTCTTTATTTTGGGAGGTTTTCTCCCAAAATAAGTGTGAGAAAGGCGTGGGTCAGGGATTTAGCTCGAGATTCGTATTTATTTTCACAGAATGGTTAGAGTTGGAAGGCACCTTAAAGATCATCAAGTTCCAACCCCCGTTTTAATTCCCAAGGCAAACTAGGGAAATATTTTTTGTCCTATGACCTCAAGACAGGAACTCGGACGCCATTAAAACGCAAGTTTTCCATATTATTTCACCTACGTAAAGCATTACCTAGGTGTTTTTTCCAAGGCTTTGTTAGCACACCCATAAATCCAACAGCAGCACCCGCGGCTAATCTTGCCACAAACCACCCCAGCCAGGCGTCACCCAGGGTGGTTTGTGGCAGGAGAGGGGCTCATTCCAGCCTTCGGGAAAAGCAGGAGAAAGCCGGACACGCTGCTATTCCCAGCCACGGGCAGTCAGAAACATGCCCGATCCGAGGGGGAATAAATAGCTGCTTGTATAAGAGGCTGTAATCTCTTTAATCTGGTTTAATCTGCTGGGGAAAGGAGGGGTGTAGATCCTCGCCCCAGCTTTCCAGCAGACCGGAGCCGATGGAAAAGCAGGCAGAAAAAGAAAACACCGTCCCGTGAACAAATAACAAAGTACATACTGCGGGGCTGTAACACAAAGCTTACTTTTGACTAAAATAATCCAATAAATACTAATTGGAAACAAATGTCTACCAGTGGTGCATGGCAGAAAACACTGGTGCTCCCAAGCCTTGTAAAAACGAGCAGCTAAAAGAAAATAAAAAACAGATCTTGCGAGGAAAAAGATCTGGAAAGTCCAATCCTTCAGGTTCTTCCTAAGGCAAAATTCCCATTGAGAAAAACCGGGCTTCATTAAGGACTGCAAAACGGTGCCTTTGAGGATTTTTTATATATATATATTTTTTATTTTTTTTTTTTAATTTTCCCCTGCCACCAGCTGAAAAACTGCAGACTCTGGCAAGCTCCTGCCTTTCCACCACCCCGAAAACCCCAACAGCCGCCCCAAGCCCCCCTCCAGCACTGCTCCTTCCACACAGTGCATGCACACACACGTGGGGAAAGCTGCTTCCAACATAATAACTTCACATTATCTATTAAAAAAAAAAAAAAAGGAACTTCGCTGCCAGGAATAATATAATTTTAAGTGTTCCCCAATTTATATTATTTTAAAAATAAAATAATAATGAAAAAAAATAAAATACAACCAGGCTCTGCGTTTCCAGTTCCCAGATTTACATGATGATTTCAAGGGAAATAAAAAAGAAAGAAAACCACTTTCAACTGTGACGCAGGAAGGAAAAGAAGGATCATAAATGTTTTGGGGAAAAAAAAGCAATGGGCCGTGCTGCCTGGCAGGCCGTAGCGAGCTACAGAGTTGTTTTTTTATGCTTTTAAAAAGCCATTATCTGTAATTAGCTGCACGTCAGGGCCCAGATGTGATCTCCCTGATCCCATCTCCTCCATACCAGGGTCACCCCAGACCTCACCAGGGGCCACGGGGGCTATTATTTCTGGCCTGAAAATCTCCTCCATCAAAAGACCCAGAGACCGTAATCTCCACGGACTCACTTTAATCCAAGGTAGTTCATAAAAGCATTGGCCACTCGCTCCTGTTGAGCTCGGCAATTTGTACATCAAGAGCAAACGTGGCTATAAATCTCAAATTTATTGCTTGGGTGGTCTCCAAAAGTCCAAAAAGCCAAGTGATGGGAACAAGGCATTTCGGAGTCCTCCCTGCCCTGCCGAACTGCTCAGTGTCCCTGGTCACCCCCTCTTCCTGCAGGAGGAGGATGTTCATGGTGGTGGCAGCTCATCCTATGTCTGCTCCACCACGCCATAAAGCCACAGGTGACCCAGCAGCATCCATCAGGATCAGTGGGTTCCTCCAGATGGACAACTGCAGCCCTCCTGCAAGCCCAATGGCTACCAGAGTAAGACCATGGAGATGAAGCTATGGATGCCCCTCCATATGAAGCTATGGATGCCCCTCCATATGAAGCTATGGATGTCCCTCAGCCTTTTCCTCCATGTTCTCTGCAGGTTTTGGAGATCTGTGGTTTTGGGGCAGCTAATGGCTTTACAGGAAAATATCTACCCCTCTGACAGTGCACTGCTCTTTGCCTTCCTTGCTGCTCTCAGTTTCTGTATTAGGAAACCTTTCTGTTGCACAAAAAGCTGTTCCCGGGACCAAGCTCCATCTCCTTTTTCTCCTCTCAAAGCCCATTTCAGCGTTTTCCCATGAGACCTCTGCAAGGCTTCACATTGTGCAAAACACTCGCGTGTTCGTTCTTGGAAACCTAGAACCAGATGGATTTCTTTCCAGTTCTCAAATTCAATATCAGAAAAAGCTTCCCCCTGCTCCCAACCCCCCTGCTTTGGGATTTCATTTGCCTTTTTTTTTTTTTCCTGCTGGCTTTTCTTCCTGCTTTTTATGGTCTCTCTTAAATTAAGAGGGTTTGCAAACCCTTCCTTAAGAGCTGGCCTGCAAAGTTTCACTGAGGAGAACTCTTATAGTTGACGGAATAGAAACTCAGTCTGTTTTCTCCCGCTTGTCTTCTAGGACCATCAATTACGGAGTGTAACCACCCTCCCGACACGTAGCATTTGGAGCTCCTGCAGCCCAGGCCTCCTCGCTCTTTCCTGGCAAACTCAGTTCCTGCAGCCGTCCCACACCAGATAAACACAAGACAGAGCTGGAAAGGAGCTGTTTGAAAGCCCAATTACCAGGAGCAGGTGGGTTTTGGGGTGGATTTTTGTACGGGAAGGCAACACGATGCACAGCGAGTGCCCTTGGGTCAGTGCCCAACCAGAGCAACCTTCTCTGGTCACCACCTCCTTGGTGACCTCCAGCCTGTGTCTTCCCACCAGGGCAAGGAATGACCAGAGGAAAAGGGATTATACGGAAGAGAACGAGCCACAGCAAAGAAAAAAGATGACTTGCAGCAAGCACCATTGGCCATCCCTTGTGCATTCTCATCAAAACACCTTCTCCTCCTCCAAACACATTTATCAGCATTGCACAAGCACAGCCCACGACTTATCACGCACAGGTAAGGGCTGCCCTGACTGGTAGAGTATTGGTATCCTGAGGAACTATTTCCAGGAGAAGGAAAAAGTGATCCAGAGGGGCGTGCAGATGTTCCGTCAGCACGTTCCTGGCTGCCAGCATTGATTAAAACAAGAGAAAACAGAAATATAAGTGACTTTTGGATGCCTGGCTCTTGTCCCCACCATGCAACGCGGCACCGAGAGCAGGAATAAATTATTATGATTTACAAAGACAGAGTTTTATCTCTAATAAACTGGTTCAGAAGTCACAGAAATGGATGTTTTCTCTTTGGGACGGACAGCGCGGTCTTCATTTGAACACAAATAACAGATTTACAGCATCCACAGGAGCAGGGTTGATTCTCCAGCTCACTGCCTGGAAGGAAGTCCCGCGTCAAAGCCTTATGTCAAAGGCTGCCCCCCAAAAGTGGGGGGAAAATGAGAGCTTTTAAAAGCCACAAGCATTTTAACACATACTTCCCTACAAGCACAGTTCGGGTGGCCTGTTGAGACGCCAATTTTAGACAGAGCAGGCTTCAATCCCACTTTAAAAAGCTCTAGTAAGTACGATCCCGGCACTTAGCTCAGCTCAGGAGATGAGCCGATAAGGAAAAAGGCCGGGTGTGGTTTGGTGAAGCCGGATGAACGGAGCGTGGGGGTTATTTTATGAGATGGATTTCAAATATTCTGCCAAATTCCTCTTCCAGCAGATAGCACGGCCTGAAGAAAAAAAAACTTCACCCATCGTGTCCATCTCGCTACACTCCCTTCACAGTCGTCGGCCAAACACCAAATTAATTTTTCAGATCTCTCTAAGAGACCAAACCCTCTAAAATCAGATGGTCTTTCCGTTAAAAGGCTGCAGCCAACGTTCACGTGAAACATGACTCAAGCTGGAGCCTGGTCGAGCCCCAGGACGCTCTGGACCCACAGACAGCATGGCTGTCAGTGCCCCCCAGGTGAGATCTTGAGATGGGGACTCCAAACAACCCCATGGCCTCATACTGGGTCTAGGACACGGTAAAAAACACCCGTGGGTCATGTCCCAGTGGGCAGAGATACAGCCCCTGCAAGGACTAAGGTTTGCTTGGCTTCGTGGTCTTGGACTCAGCAGCCAGGCTCAATTTAAAGTGCTTATTTGCATATTATGTACTGTGTTAATTTCTGCTGAAACCCCTGCAAGCTCCAGCAAAAGCATTATGCAAAATTCTCCACTGCTTTCTATTTAATTGCTGTTATGGCAGAGAGCAGGCTGAGAGAGTTGGGGGGTTCAGCCTGGAGAAGAGAAGGCTCCAGGGAGACCTTGGAGCCCCTTCCAGTCCCTAAAGGGGCACCAGAAAAGCTGGGAAGGGACTCTTGATGAGGGAGGGGAGCTATAGGACAAGGGGGAAGGGTTTTAAACTGAAAGAGGGGAGATGGAGATGAGATCTGGGGAAGAACTTCTTTGGTGTGAAGGTGGTGAGACCCTGGCCCAGGTTGCCCAGAGAAGCTGTGGCTGCCCCATCCCTGCAGGGGTTCAAGGCCAGGCTGGATGGGGCTTGGAGCAACCTGGTGTGGTGGGAGGTGTCCCTGCCCAGGGCAGGGGGTGGCACTGGATGACCTCTAAAGATCCCTTCCCACCCAAACCATCCTGTGATTCTATAATCTCCCAGCAGTGTGACTTTACAACCACCAAATCCCATTTCCACAGATCAAGCACACGTACCTTCACACAGAGCAGCCTGGCCTTGTTTTTTGGGGAATAATTCCATAAACACAAGTCTGATCCCAAAGGCATTATTTAAAAAAGTGGTTTTAGACTAAGTTTAGGAAAATATTCCAGTCCTACATTTGCACGTGCTCTGCACTACATACAGGACAGCCCCCATCTAACCCAGGGACAACCTCTCACAATTAGAGAGAAGCTACACAGACCTTTCTGAAGGAGCAAACACTTTTCCACCTCCCTGTGGTCACGCCAATGGCCACCAGTGATGCTCTGGTGCCTGCTGGTTCCCAGAGCCTTTGGCAACCAATTTCACTTCCCCGTGGGAGAAGCCACAGCCCTTGTGTGACTTAAAGAGCTCAAGAAGGACTCGAGCTGCAATGCCACAACTTTATCCCTTAAGCTACCTGGCTTCCCAGCGGTCTCCAAAAAATCCACAGCCGTGCAAAAAAATAAAAAGAAAAGTTACCCATGACCAGCAAGAATGATTAAAATGTGTTTCCATTTATCTCGCCTGCTCCAGAGCAGAGGGCATGTTTTTAATATCAGCGGTGCAAGGGGGTGTTTAACAAGCAGACAGAGGAGGGCTTTGTACAAATGTCTTGGTTTTATTAACACTTTCCTAAGAAAGCAAGATAGCTGGGGATCACAGGCTCTGCTGAACCGCAGGGCACAGGATACACACACACACACTGGCTGCCTTTTCAAAACACCTTCGGGCAAAGCTCTGCAGGCAAAGCCCTCCTGTAAATACATGGGGAGTAACCATCAGAATAAACTCAGGCTCACCGTGAGCATCTCCAGCTCTCACAGTTTGAAACCAGCCTCGGTTTCCCACATGAAGAGAATTAATACTCATGAGAAACGATTTTAGAAGAAATTAGTGTAGGTGAAGAAGGCTGAGAATAAAAGAATTTTTATATATCTTCTAAGTAGTATTTAGCTTCTGTCCATACAGGAAAAGCTAATGACCATTAATAGAAAATAAACACCAGTGAAACCTCAGGGTATTTTTGCAATACAATAAGCCTGGAAAACAAAGGTAGAAGAGCCTCAAAATTTCCTCCTCTCTCCAGCAGCAGTGCCCCCCTGCCAGGTGACTCTCTCCAGCCATAGCTATCACAGCTTCTTCCCCCTTGCACCCAGCATCTCCTCTGCATCCAGCATCCCTCCTACTCTCAGCATCCCCCCCTTGCATCCAGCATCCCCCTCTCCTGCACCCAGCATCCTTCCCCACTCCTTGACCCCAGCATCCTTCCTGCACCCAACTTTCCCCCTCTCCTGCACCCAGCATCCTTGCACCCAACATCCCTCTCTCCTGCACCCAGCATCCTTCCCCCAGCATCCCCTTCCTTGCACCCAGCACTCAGTCACTGGGGGAGGCCTCTCTCCACATACTCTCACCCCAGCAGGTCACACAGGTGGCTGCAATGAGCAATTAATTCACCTTCAGTGAGCAATAAGGAAAAATGAAACAGGGCGAGTTGTTTTTCCCAACAGTTAAGAACAGGAACAGCAAACTACAGGTGTGCTCCTGAACAAACACTCGGGATTTCTGAGCGCACAAGCAGTTTCCTCACCTGTGTTACCAGAGTCACCACTGAAACTGATGTTATCGAATAAAATAATAGGGCACATATCTGTGTGAGCTCCTTCTCCAACTGCATTTTCTATTCTGTCCTACATCAACCCACATTTTAGCTCTGCTTTATCTCTGATGAAAGCCAACCATTCAAGCTTGTCACCTGGACGGAAGAAAACACCATTTTGAAGTTTCCACTCCTTTTTTTCCACTTTATCCGAAGATCATTTTTCCCTCTTTCACACACCAGGATTATTGAAGCTCACTTACTAAATGTGCTGATTTATGTAAGAGATATACAGAGAACTTCACACAAAAGCTTACAGCTTGACACTTTACAGCGGTATGGAAAAAACATCCTTGTTTTCAAGTGACTCAGTGTTGTCTCATGGGGAAAAAACCATAACCACCAGTACACACCAGCTTGTGTATAACCCCTTCACCCTGTAAATCAGCCTGTCAGGAATCCCATTCTTGTGGGGCATGAGTGCTGATATTTGAGTGTGAAATGCAGCCCGAGCACCCGCAGCCCACGGCTGACGCCGCTTACAGCAGCCGTCAGGACTCGGCATGTTTCTGCTATTAAATCAGCCCTCCAACAACACGCTGGGAGTTCCTGTGCCACGGCAACCCAGGCCCGTGCCAGGGCATTATCTCATCCTTTGTTTTCCCAAAAGGACAAGACTGACGTTTTCCACCCCATCAGACCCAGCCGATGCCCACAGTAGGGCTGGTGGAGCTGAGGGTCCCAGCAAGAACTTCCCATGGCTCATCCTGACCTGTGACCAGGGAAGGAAGGAAGGTGGGTCACCTTGGGAAAGGAAATTCCACCTCTCCAGGCAGGAGGTTTTAACCCCTGGTTCTCAGAAATAAGTATGGACAATGTCATTTGCTAGTGCAAGTACGTGCATGGAAGTTTCCTGCACACCACTGAGAACTTAAAGCCACACTTGGATCCAACTAATCAAACAAGGAGTTCTTCATCCCTAATAAAAAAAAAAAAAAAGCAATGATAATCTACCCAGACCAAACAAAAATAAATATGAGACTATTTAAGGCATTTTTAAAGCTGTTAAAAATCAGTGCTAGGGAACACATTAGCACCAAACCACCCTCCCTGCTCCACTGTGGGACACCACTGCTGTCCCCAGGTGCCCAGGGTTGGGACATCAAAGGCTCAGACTCACGCCTGAGCCCCACGTGTGATTATTTTGATGTTTTTAATTAGGAGCGAGTATGATCAGCAGCATGGTAGACTGATACTGTTAAGAGGAGGTTATTTCTGAGGCCAGGACAGGTATTTCCACTGGCTGACACACAGCGCTGGGTTTCTTGATTCAGGCTGCTAGAAAAGCTCTGGTAGACCCAAGATGGTCCCAGTTCCTCCTCTTCACCTCATCCTGGCTGGTATTTTCACACAGCACGCTGCACGTCTTGCACCTGATTTTAGTCAGAGCAAACTAACACGAATCCCTGCAGGCTGAGAGTTTGGTGTCAAGCTCAAAATAGTACATTATAGAAAAAAAAAACCAAACAAAAACATTAAGTGCTGAGCAGAAGCCACCATGTCTCATCTTTCCTGTGCAACTCCCCTAGGTTATGGAAGGATCAGCTCTTCTCCAGTGCTCAAAGCCCACCCCTCAGTCGATGGCTGGGCTTGGAAAACCCTTGGGGCATGGAGAACTGAGGCAAGAAGGACCAGAGGGACCAACCCACCCACTCCTGACATGGACCTGGGTACTGCTCTGCCAGCTGGGTGGCACTGGGATGCCATTCCCACAGGGATGGGGCTGATGACCGCCTGCGGGAAGTGCCTCTCCCTCTCCGGGCAGCCGGAGGAAACCCAGCCTTTCACCCCATGGAGCTTATTTTAGCCAAATGTCCAGGTTTGGGAGGATTCGCATCCTATTCCAGCTCCAGTCTACATGCTACCAATTTAATTCCTGCCGCAATTACTCTCCCACCCAGACACTTGATCTACCGTCAATTAGCGCTGACGGGGACCTGCCCCACAGCTCAAAGTCCACGTTTCCAGCCCTCCCCGGGCCAGAAAGCTGCCAATTCTGGCAGCACAGGAACAGTCAAGAAAACAAACATCCTCTCCTTTTATTAGCACCACATGGCAGTATTTTGACTAGCGAGCTCAGGCTACAAGGAGCTGAAGACAGTGGGATTTCCAGAAACTGATGGATGGAGGCTCCTGCTCTCCCCATCTGCCATGGAAGGATGGCTGGGGATGGTGCCCACAGCAAAGCAAGACCTGAGATGCCACCATGTCATCAGTGATGCCATGTCTGCATGATGGGAATGGGGACTGGAAGGCACCGAGCCACCCCGCAGCATCCCCATGGCTCCCACCATCACACGGTACTTCGTTAGCAAGGACACCAGTTTGACCATCACTGAACTCATGTCCTCCTCCACACACCCTTGCTGCTAAGGAGAGACTTAGTTTTACTAGCTGATAATCAAAGCCTGTTTTGTTTTTTATTTTTTAAAAAAGGTATTATTTCACAAAGGTGACTCACCAGCATCCTGCTCAGAGTCATTTCTGCTCACTGTGAACACGCAGCTCTCTGCACTTCCAGCTTCTTCAGCTGTGAGGGCAGTTATTCCCTGCAGCTGTGGTATTAATCAAAGTTTTAATAAGGAGGATTGATTACATTCCTGGTCTCCGAGCAGGGGTTTTCCACAAAGTGCAACTGTCAAACCACAAGCGATTTAGAAAGAGCAGAGAACTCAGCTGCTGCTCCGGACCGTCCAAGCTCCTTTGGAGGAAGGATCAGCACAAGGCTCACTGCCTTCAATACAAGGACTGCACCCAAATAAACTAAAATGGAACTGTAGTGTCCGCGCTTTCCTAGAAATCACATGGATTTAGTCTAGCGAGAATCTCTGAAGTCACAAGTCAAAAGGTTTTCAAGCCATCTTTGCCCAGAATGATGGAGAAGTTGATCGAGTAAAACCCGGGGGAAGGAAAGACTCATGCTCCGCGTTACTGGAAAGGCCACTTGGGGTGAAACTCTTGAAGCCCTTTCAAGAAACAACCCCAAACCTACTTTTGTGATTGGAGGGCAGAATTCCAGCAGATTCATTTTTTTTTTCCCCTTCCCTGTGTTTCAAAGCAGACTGCTTTTTTCCAGATGCGAGGAAGTGCACCCAAAGGTTGCACGTCTCGAGCCAAGCTATTACTTTACAACGAGCCTTTTCTTTCTCACAATCTATAGTAAAGTGCTTTCGCTACAGGGGCTGAATGAACACAGCCCCAGGACAGCCCCTGGCCACATGGCATCGCTCCACGAGGGACTCCAGCCACGGCTGGGATCTCTGCTCCCAGGAGAACAGGATCCCTGCCGCAAAGGTCTGCACTCTGGGGTGCTGATGGATCACCCTTGGTGTCCGTCACCCAAGCCAAGAGGACATCTACGCTAATGCAGGGGTTAGGACAAGCTGCTTGTCACCAAGGTGAGCCACACTCAAGGCACAGTCCGTTTGAGGAAGGAGAAGAGTCAACCAGCACATCTTGGGTGCGACCACAGCGAGCATCCTCTACCATGGGCATGGTACCCCCTTCACCTCTTCCCTGGGAGGTCAAAAAAGCCTTTACACAAGACACAGTGGAGATACAGCCATCAAAAAAGAGAGCAAAAAGCAAGAATCTGCTGCCTTTACCGCCTTATTCTTGTTCACACGCCACTCTCAGTGCTTTGCCACAAACACGTCTGTTTTACCCACCAAGTACTCCCCAGATTTAGACAGTGTAGGTCTGGATTGTGGAAAAATCCATCCCTGCCCCCCTCATTATATTCTATGTAAGTGCCTAATTTTTAAAAAGATCCATCTGTAACATATATTAATAGTCAGATTCAAATCCAATCTGCATTAAACCTCAGAAATGTTGTATCTGGCAGCAGGACTACTGCACATTTGGTCCTCATTTAATGTTATTCATAGGGTTTTGGGCACATCAAAGTCTATTAAGAAAAAATACCTGTCAAAAAAAGATTGCTGTAATTGATTAATGAAGCAAACACGGCCAGAACTCAAAGCCCAAGTGCACAGATCACCCTGCTCTGTCAGTCAGGGCAGGCAAGACAAGCAGACCCACTAGTCGCTCGTGTGTGGGTACCGGAGAGGGTTTGCTGATGCAGCCACCCCTCAGGGCCAGCAGCAAAGCCCCTCTGCCCGGGTGGGAATGCAAAATATTTCCAAATTCTACATGGCTGCAATGGCTGATGGATTCACAGGTAGCAACCGGCAGAGGAGAAGCTCAACAAGAGCTGGCAATGTGTGTTGGCAGTCCAGAAAACCCCCTGCATCCTGGTCCACAGGGTGAGGAGGGGATTCTGCCCCTCTGCTCCACTCTGGGGAGATCCCCCCAAGTGCTTCCTCCAGCTCTGGGGCCACCAACATCAGAAGGACATGGACCTGTTGGAGAGGGGCAAGAGGAGACTATGGAGATGCTGGGAGGGCTGGAGCCCCTCTGCTGGGAGGACAGGCTGAGAGAGTTGGAGGGTTCAGCCTGGAGAAGAGGAGGCTCCAGGGAGGCCTTGGAGCCCCTTCCAGTCCCTCAAGGGGCTCCAGGAAAGCTGGGGAGGGACTTTTGACAAGGGAGGAGAGCCATAGGATGAGGGGGAAGGGTTTGACACTGAAAGAGGAGAGATGGAGATGAGATCTCAGGAAGAACTTTGGTGTGAGGGTGGTGAGACCCTGGCTCAGGTTGCCCAGAGAAGCTGTGGCTGCCCCATCCCTGGAGGGGTTCAAGGCCA
>VXBW01001194.1:189183-206817 GCA_013400375.1 Thinocorus orbignyianus
CTGGAAGGCGGCTATCAGGTCTCCCCAAAGCCTTCTCTTCTCCAAGCTGAACAGTCCCAGCTCTCTCAGCCTGTCCTCATAGGAGAGGTGCTCCATCCCTCTAATCATCTTGGTGGCCCTGCGCTGGACCTGTTCCAACAGTTCCATGTCCTTTCTATGCTGAGGACTCCAGAACTGGACACAGGACTCCAGGTGGGGTCTCACAAGCGCAGAGTAGAGGGGAAGAATCACCTCCCGTGACCTGCTGCTCACACTTCTTTTGATGCAACCCAGGATACTGTTGGCTTTCTGGGCTGCCAGCGCGCACTGCCGGCTCATGTTGAGCTTCTCATACATGAGCACTCCTAATGAGGCCAACACCACTTCTGATAGCATCAACCTGCTCTCTTCCCTCTTTTGAGGTCTTGTGTTCTTTCTGGACTGAGCCAAGGGGGGCTGAGGGAGACCCTGGGGCCCTTGTCAGGACACTCAAAGAGTCACCTCTAGGAATGAGCAACAAACCAAAGCCAGCAGCATCCACAATTTGTGAGAGTGGAGAAAAGGCTCTCATGAAACAGCCCATAACAACACAAAACACCTCTGTGGAGAAGGAAACCATATGAGCGACATTTGAACTCTCAGCACCAGCACAAGAGGTTTTTTTGTCAGCCTGAACTGACACACTTTTGTTTTCCAAAGCTTGCAAACAGCTCCGGTGCCCCTGCTGCTGCTGCTCTGGGAGGGGGTGGTCAACCTACTGCAGTGAAGTGCCCAGGTCTCAGCAGGCTTCAAGTCCTGCCATCCATAGGCCCTGGGAAAGCCTGCAGGGTACATGTCAGCTCAACACCCACCCAAGGACAAGCAAGAAAGCAGGAGGTCTCCTCTGCTCCATTCCTTTCTCCTGGTGTCTCCTCCTCATTCCCCAGGTACCCCTACATCACACATCATGGACCAGCACATCCAAAAACCCAGCTGCCAGCTAACTCAGAGGCAGAAAGAGAGGAGCAAGACACCATTCCTCTTCCCTTTGAGGAGCCCAAGGAGAACGAGAATCATCTTTGACCTTGCTACCAAGCTATTATTGAAGATTTGGGTAGAAGAGATGGAAGCCTGTTCAGCTCCCTCCACTTTCTGGCAGCAGGTTGCTGCTGGAGATGGCTCTGCCCTCGCCCCAGCTCTTGGAGACCATGGGGTGGGAAGGCAGGGTGGGCTGCAGGCAGGGTGATGGCAAGACGGTGGGGAGAAGGAGGTGAAGACGGTGGGGAGAAGAGACAAGCAAAACAGAGAGAAGGAAGAGAAAAGAGTGAGACAGAAGGGAAAAAACCAAACCAAACCCCAGAGACTATCATCACACACACAAAAAATAATCATCCATCACCACGTGAGGTGACTCACCCCCACGGGATTAGGAGGGTGCGGTGGATTTGCAGGTGCAAACAGACCCCGGGCGTGCTGCGCTCCAGGACGGGCAGCACCCTCAGAGCTCCCAACACCATCTCCATCCGTAACAACAACACTGACCACAGCCTCCAGGGGGGTCCAAGTCCTGGGTGCTCCCCTCCCTCGGGCACGTCCCAGCCGCATCAGGCCGCTGGCAAAGGATTCAACAACGAATTTGGGTGGAAGGTGATGACGGAGCTGGGTTTGAGCCAGATCAGTTCAGGGCTCGGCTCAACCACAGGAGCTTGGGCTTCACCAGCCCAAGGAAAGCACAGCCCAGAAAAGCCAAACAAAAACCATGCATGGAAACTCCTTAACCCCTGGAAGGACCACAGGTGGAGCAGAAGACTTTCCAGATCCCAGATCTGGATTTCTGCTCTCCAGAACAGCAAGCTGGCTGGGTAGTACCTGTGGTTCTGGCTCTATGTTGATCCGATACGCTTGAGCCTTGCCGTCTTCCAGAACAGGGGGGGACCAGGTCTTCCCTTCGGTTCTGCAAGGAGAAATTAAGCAAATTCAATTTAAATTTATTTTAAAAGCCTCAAACCCCACCACTCCCCCTAAAAAAAAAAATCCCACCCCCCCCAACCCCTCAAATAACAAAAAACACAGACTTCTTACAAATCAAAACAAACCCAAACACGTATATAGTACGTAAGCCTGCCAGGGAATGAACATATACACGTTTGTCTAAAATTATCCCCAGAAATAGCACAGTAGTAAACAGAGGAGATGCCAGTTCCACGCGATTAAAACCATGAAGTGGAAAACCCGTTCCTGAACCGCAAGGTCGACCTTAGCACAGAGCTTAAGACACAAATTTATTCCAGTTCCAGAAATCAGTAGAGAGACCCGGGGTGGTTCCTGCTTTGCGTACTCCTGGCTTTGGCCCTTTATCCTGGCCCCAAATCCTGAAATATGTTCAGATTACATGTGTATCTATCCATTTATTCTATTTTTTAATCCCATTCCCTGGCAGGCCTATGTATTATAACACTGCAGGAATGATATAAATGCTTTTCAGCTACAAGGTTTCCATGACCCTACATGAATCATCTTGACCCTTTCCACACAGGTGCTGGATAGAAAAGTCCTAAGAAATCCAGTTTCCATTCACAAGTGCACCTCCCGTCCTGCCAAGTTGGAGCAGGACCCTGCCACTCTCCAAAGACTTCCCATGTGCTTGATCATTTTTTTTCCCCACGGAGGAATTTGAAGGGACGGCTGGGATGCAAGCACTAGCGTGGTTGTCCTCTCCAGTGCCCAGGGAATAATGGAGCTGCAGGGGTCCAGCAAGGTCCAGCAGGCACCTACACAGGTTCTTCTGGATTGAGAAACTCAACTGGTTGAATCGGGTGATGGAAGCCACTCAAAGTACAAGATGAAGTTTTCCAACACAGACTGTTGTGTTTATCATCACAACCTGCGTACCCACCATGGTCTGACAGGCAGAGATCACTCCCCATGGGCAAGTATCCTTTCAGGGACTCCGGCCCCTACCACATACCACCTTCAGCTTTGGTTTAATTATCACCAGAGGCCAACTTTGAAAATAAAAGGCAGTTTTAACCCTGGAATCCTTGAGACGGATTTTTTACTTTTGGTGTCCTGCATCTAAACCAGTCAGCAAACCAAGCCACCTTTCCAAGCTCAGGGTCTGACCCAAAATCTACCAGAAGCAAAGATTCCCACTGGTGTTAACACACTCGGGATCCATCCCCTGAGGATCTAAGGTTTTGGTTTTTTTTTTTTTGTTCCAAACCACTACTCACTACTGTCTTCACAGCTTTTTCAACAGGGAAGAACTTGTTGTTTCTCATACCTAGATGTCTCACAGCAATTAACAATCTTTACCGTAATAATTTCATGCTTTCACACTGGGACCCTTCTTTTCAAGCTGGTCTTCCCGATTGTTTTTGGTGGGACAAAGGAAACCAGCCTTCCCAGGAATGGCAGCATTCCCAGCAATCCCACCTCGCTTTATTTTTGCCACGATCCAGTGCTGTGGATATTGCTTCCACATTGAGAATTTCATCTGGAGGCCCAGAACAATGAAAATGCCTAATTACATTGGCAGAGACCACGGTTATAATTTCCGTGCTTTCTTCCCCACACTGACTCAGCCCAATGTGTGCTCCCACCACCACTGGGACGGGGCAGTTACGACATTCCCCTTCCCTCAAGCTCTGGAGCCCACATGCCAAAGGCAGCTTAAAGGATCCCTGAAGACTTCAACTTGCCAGTAAATAAGAACCGAGATTCAGAAAGAGATCCTCACTGAAGAAGATAAGAGCCATAGCAGTAAATTCCCTCCGCGTGAAGCTACAGCATTCCGCCACCAGTACTGCCAGCACTTTCTACTTGAAGCATCCCAGTTCTCCATTACCCCAAACTGGACATTAGGAAAAAATTCTTCCCAGAAAGAGTGGTCAGACTACGGAATAGGCTGCCCAGGAAGGTGGTTGAGTCCCCATCCCCGAACATGTTTCAGAGTCGTTGAGATGTGGTGTTGGGGGATATGGCGTAGGGGAGAACTTTGTAGAGTGGGGCTGATGGTTGGACTCAATGATCCCAAGGGTCTTCTCCAACCTGAATGATTCTAAACGAACAAAGATCTCATCTGCTGTACCAGAAAGTAGCTAAACTTATGTTTTCCAAAAAATTTCACCTCCACGCTTAATGAAAGACAGCAAGCATTAAGTTTGTGTGCGGAAGCCCATTCATCATTAGTGCTTTTAACGATTAAACTCAAGGCTTCACCATCAATTCTTAAGAGCCACCAGAAGTTCTTGGTATAAGCAGCACAGTCTCATATAGCTTCCAGGGATGGCCTGAGCAAAGCCAGGCTCACCTCAGCTGTGGCTTCCACTTGAAATCCTCTGAAATCAAGCTGATTTGGCATAATTGAAGTTCAATTTTGGCACTTTGGGAGAAAGGCCAGCCCTACTGAATGGAAACACAAGTTGGAAGTTTGATGAGCATTGATGCTTACACAAGTAGACTCCCTTGTCTTCACAAGAACAGGAGACTATGAGACAATTAAAAATAATTAAAAGGTGACTCCCCAAGAGCATGATGCTCCAGACAGTTACTGAGCACGGCTGATGCCCTGAGCTCACTCCCTGCCCTCATCCTGGCAGGACCAGCAGCAGAGTGGTCCCCTGTACTCCTCAGCGGGTGGGCGGGGAGGGGCAAGAGACCCCAAGAGCAGCAGGACCACCCCAAGCCACCACAGCAGCACGTTTGCAACAGTCACAGCTTTGTGTTTAGGCAACAGCAAAGCTGTTTAGGCAACAGCAAAAACCTATCACACTTCTCTGATGTAGTGGGTAAGAGATCCGACGTTGTGCTCAAATGTTCCGAGTTGTTTAATTTATGGTTCAAGGACGGGGAAAGTGTTTTCAGGTCTGTCATAGGGGATTAAAGTCAGCTCAATGGAAATCATTACCCTGCGCTAACAAGGCTCTACTCTATTTTAACGGCTGCTGGGACAATCCTAAGAAAAATAACTTGACCTAGGTTAGTGGTAGGCCTTCAACACGGACCTTCGTGGGAAACTGACTCATTAACAAGATATTACTAAAATAAATAAAAGTTGCAGACACCTTTTATCCTACTATTTGTTTTCTAAAAGACTCAACGTCATTCTCAAAAGATTACTTGCATATGCCCACATACTTCACCAAAATGTTTTTTCACCTGGTAATGATCTGCAAGCCTTACTCTCTACATTGGTAGAGCTGCTTTTAAGTTGTAAGAATTCCTGGATCTTATTGAATTTCTAATTTCTTCATCCCCTTATAAATGAACAATTAGCACTCCAGATGCTGCTGTCTGCTATCGTGCAGCCACTCAGGTGCAAGAGGGTGACAGCTACGGAAAACTCCAGAACAGCCCCATGGATGGATTTCACTCCAATACATATAGACCTTTCTGGGGTGAGGTTGACTCCAGACTCCTGATCATCTCCTGAACACTGTTCACCTCCCACAATGGCACATTGCTACGCTCACCACTGATTTTTATCATTGATATAAGCCTTGTAGGAGCTGAACTGAGTCCAGAAGCACTTACAGCCGATGCATCTACTCGCTCAGGACTGTCAATGTCACCGTGATAACTGGGAGGTGATGGATCCATCCCTGCAGCCTGACGTAGGGCTTTCACCTACCAAGCAAGTCTCTGCACAAGCTGGTGAATGGGTGCTGAGCTCAGCCGAGTGCCCCAATGGACCTGGCTCGACTAGGGTACTCAAAGGAGAAGCTGCAGGATTTCTCCTCCTGCATTCCTCTCAGCTGAAAGCATCGCTGTGTATCCAGGCTCTGGAAAGCTGCCGGTTTTCCTCTCTATTAGTCCTCGAGGAGCTCCAGAGGGGAAGCTGTGATTCACTTTTCCAGTTGTACTTTTACTGGAAACTTGAGAACATCATATATTGTCATCCTTCCCATCTTCCAGCAGTGCTTCTCCCAGCAAATGGACCCCGAGAAAACCTCCACGAGCTGAGGGAGGCGGGAGGAGGGGGCTTGGGAGAACATCAGCTACGTGAGGTTCCAGGGACTTTCAGGGTTACGCATGCAGCAGGCTCACTGCTGGGCTTTCTCCCATAGAAACTTCCAGAGAAGCTTCATCTCTGCACAAAGGGCAGGAATAAACAGAAAATCTTCATTTCTCAATCTCAGATTCTCCAAGCAGACTCAGCAGAACTGTAATGGTGCATGGGTCCATGTGAGCTCTGCACATGGGAAGCAGGGGTCACAGAACCACAGAATATGGGGTTGGAAGGGACCTCTGGAGATCAGCTTGTCTGATCCCCTGCCAGAACAGGTCCACTCTGAGCAGGTCACACAGGAACGTGTCCAGGCAGGGTTTGGATGTCTCCAGAGATGGAGACTCCACCACCTCTCTGGGCAGCCTCTGCCAGGGCTCTGCCACCCTCACAGGGAAGAAGTTCCTCCTCATGTTTAGATGGAACTTCTTATGGTCAAGTTTGTGCCTATTTCTTCTTGTCCTCACGGTTTGGTTATCCATTCCCCCCAGGTAGGGCACAGTTCGTGGCTACAAGTTCTACACTCGGGCCACTGCTTCCCTTGGGTCACT
Organism: Thinocorus orbignyianus; assembly: GCA_013400375.1. Taxonomy (NCBI): domain Eukaryota; kingdom Metazoa; phylum Chordata; class Aves; order Ciconiiformes; family Thinocoridae; genus Thinocorus; species Thinocorus orbignyianus. Next base: position 195,700 of record VXBW01001194.1, read on the forward strand.
CAGTCTCAAGCAAACAAGAATAAATCTAACCCATGTTGTGGGTCCAAGATTTGGATTTTCCCAGGCCAGGCACACTGGTTTGCTTCTTGCTTCCATCTCAACATTTTATCCTTGCTCTGCCAGGGTTGCAGAGAGCAAACCAGCCCCCTGAGCTGGGCAGGGGTTTCCACAACCACTATTTAAAAAGAATAATCCCCATTTCTGACATCCCTTCCCTCCACAGGCAAGGGCCCAGCAGTGCTGCTCCCACCAGCTGGCACACCAGCTGCAGGGACAAGAAACCACTGCTAGGATTTATTGCAGACAGAAGGAACCAAACATGAACCTTTTGAGGATTTCTGCTTTGACACCCCAGTCAGGAAAAACACAACAACGCCAGGGTCAGGCCAGTCCTCCAGCACCCACCCAACCCCAGGGTTATTACCCAAAAGAAAAAGGGCTGTAATTGGATTGGACTGGGAAGAACCGCATCAAATTTCCTTCTTTTTTTTTTTATTTTTTATTTTTTTAAATAAAAGTAGTCTCACAACACGTGTGAATTCCTCCCCGCATCCCACAGGAATATGAACACATTAGTCCTGGGGCAGAGGAGCCAGAAAGCACACTGCTTGCCGGGTGAGGAATTCCTTCGTTTGTGTAACTTAGAGACAACTTCACAGTGAGAAAAAAAAGAAATAAAAGAACAAAAGCAAAAACCAAACCAAGTTTTACCATGTGATCACCCTTATCCACATATCTACATTATTTAAAACTCTGAAATCCTTGGCCAAATGCAAACATTTTGTAGCTAAATACCCAGATCTCCATACCATGATTCTATGAGTAATAATTCATGGGGCTTCTTAACACCCAGCATCTTCTCCAGCCCGTGGCCACCTACCTGCCCTCACCCTCCCCAGCATACACCAGTAAGTCAGGTGAATCATAGAATGGTAAGAGTTGGAAGGGAACTAAAGATCATCAAATTCAAACCCCCCCTGCCATGGGCCCTTGCTTGCCTGATCTGGTTCCTGGCTGCTCAGACAGTTTCCCAATAATCCACCCACTTTATCCATTCTTGCTTCCACCCTCTATAGTCCTCCTTTTTGCTTTGGAGCTTGTCTACCAGTTCCTTGTTCAAGTTCCTTGTGTGATGCAAAGCAGCCCCCGGCTTGAGATTCAACAGCTGGGAAGACGATGCTGTTGTATCTGATTTATCCTCGACTGTCCTGGCTAAGCCTTCACCAGCACCATCATCGCTTCCAGGTGCTGCTCCAGCCTTACTAAGCCCACGTGAACCCCTGGCCTCATGTTTCAAAGCCATTAACCACGACCTGAAAGTCCAGCCCTCCTCACAAGGATGCTCAGGTACAGAAAATGACTCCTTTCATGAGCTGGCAGGGATTTTCCTCCACTCAGTTTGGGAACAGAAAGGTTTCTGTGCTGCTTTGCTTTCTGTGCTGCTGCCCAGAAAGAAACCCTCACATCTCAGGGCAAAGCGGGACCTGCTGAAGCTGGGGACAAAACACCCACCAAGTTCATGGGAACAGGGGTGCAGCCAAGAGAGGCATTAAAGAACAGGGGTGTGATGAAAGATGAACTCCAACAGCACTTACAGGCCTCGAGAAAGGGCAGAGTAGAGATTTTAGAAAAAGAAATCTGTGTTAGTACAGGCTGAGAGCAGGGGCAGCCTCCCAGACACCAGCACTGCAGGGGACACAGGGGAACCACAGTCCCCAACACACCTAAAGCTGCAGCATCCCCTTCCCAGCATTTTTCCCCAATGTGGGCTTGGGACCAGCTCCTCCAGGAAGGATGCAGCACAAGCCTTCGTGCTCCCAGGCAGCAGATGACAAAAGCTTCAGAAAAAGCTTTGGGGCTCTCTTTCCTTCCCCCTCTGGCACCAGCAGGTCTGGGCAGCGCTGCCAAGGGCTTTCCTGTGGTGTGCGTCAGCAGGAGCAGCATCAGTGATGCCACAAAGTCTTCTGTCCAGCGCCCCAGGTCCCTTGGGTGCTCAACCTTTTCTTCTCAAGCGGTGGTTCCAGCAAAGCATGGCTTCAAACTAACTTTACAGTTGCTTTTATTTGAGGCTGATCCGCTTGGGAAGTAACAAGTCTTCCCTAACAGCAGTATAACCAGGAGAGACATTAACATTCAAGGAGGTGGGAAGGCTTTCTTCAAAAGAGATAAGAAAATAGACAATAACACATAAGCAAGAAGAGGGCAAGCTGCACTGCTGAGTTATCTCTTGGCCCTTGGCTCGTTGTGAGCTCTTGCCTGGACACTGACTGTCTTCCAAGATAAGAAAAGGGTTGACTGCAAGAAATAATATTGATTTTAGCACACAAGTACTCGTTCACACGAGCGTACATCACTACAGAGAATCCAGATGCGATTTATCAAGGCTGTGATACTGGATCCTTTGTTTCCATCAGAAAACAAAACAGTTTTTCCCTCTGAACTGACTCTGGTTAAGAGAGAAACCATCAAACCCCATGTGACGTTGCTAATGACAGACTGCACTAACGATAGATGTGCCCATCTATTTGCAGTCCAGCCCCACGGTCACGCCTGACTGCGGCCAAAGTTTGGATCACAACAGAAATCCCACTTATTTCCCTTCTTCCACCCCAAGTACCGGGTAGAGATATTGCCTGCATGGTAAAGTTTTACACTCTAATCGTCTTATTTCACCCACAAACAGTCAGTCCTTCTGGCTCTTTACTTGTTACCCCAACAATGTCTTAATGAATTTCATAAACAGGATAATCAGCACCTCCTCCCATCAAATGCGATGGGCTGTGCACCCCCAACACCTCTGAAACCCAGACGGACCACATCAATCTCAAGACACCCCGTGAAACCACATAGTGACTCACTCTTCCCCAACAAGTTTTTCCCCCCATTCTGATTTTCCTACTGAACTTTCTCATCAAAGGGCTTTTACTGACCCCAGTTTGCAAACAAAACCAGTCTTGTTCTGTGTCTCGGTAACACATAATGCCAAGGGTTCATGGAGAAAGGGCAGGGGATGGAAGAAGCCCAGAGGGCACCAGAGGGCTGGAAGCGCTTCGCTGCCAGGCTCGCTGCCCAGCTCCCTGCCCTCCAAAGCAGGGAGCCTCCTTTGGTAAAACATCAAATTTCACGTGTCTTCAGTAAAGACATAAAATAAACAAGCTTGTCATTTCAAGTATATTTCAGACAAACACTCTAAAAATAAAGATCTCCCTTTGTTGATTTGCAAACAACATTCTGCTGAAGGCAGCACACAGGGAGGAGACTGCTTGGAGAGTATCCTTCTGCCCAGGGGAGGACAAGGTACTGATGCACAGCTCCACACGTGGGGCTTTCCTGGGGTGCAGGGTCCCAGGGTCCACAGCTGTGACCAACGGACATGTACAAAACCCACCACAAAATCCCCTGTCCCTGCCCTGAGACACATTCCAGCACCAGGTCAGGGTGACCTCCAGGAGGCAGGTTCCAGAGCAGGGATCTGCTCAGCCCCAGACATGCTTCCAGCAATGACTAATGGTTGGGCAGAGCCATCTGCATCCAACAGGTCACTCGGGAAGCAGGAGAGAGATCCAGGAGCCATGTCACCGAGCACTCGCTTTGGGCCAAACTAAAAATAGACTTAATAAAGCATTACTAGAGCTGCTTTCCTTACTGTAGAAAAAATAAACTATTCAATTTTTCCTACAGAGAGAAAAGCCTCTCCCATGGTCGTCTCCAGGCATGGCTGAGGTATGCTTGCTCTCAGAGGAGCCACCTAACCAACCCAACAGCACCATCTCCTCCCCAGGTGCGGCCACCCCACACTGAACGGGACTGGAAGGGGCTCCAAGGTCTCCCCAGAGCCTTTTCTTCTCCAGGCTGAACCCCCCAACTCTCTCAGCCTGTAAGATCATCCTTAACCCCACCACAGCACGTACCCACACTGCTGTGAGACCTCTGTCCACTCCTCTCACAGTGGACCGAAGCTACACCAGTGTGCCAGAACCCCTGCCCTCGGTCCATGCAAGAAGTCACCTCTCCGGAGAGGAGGTGCACTTTTAAGGAGATAGTGCTGATACCACATACACCAACACAGCAGTTCCCACCACCACCATCGTCACAGCTACCACAAGATCCATCCAAGCCTCATTTCCTAACCATGAGGACCAGGCAGACACCAGTAGAAAGCTTCTTCCCATGGAAGAGTACTTGAGGGTCCAATTTCAGCCAACAAACAGACACCAGCTGATACTGGTGGCTAAAATAAGGTGTAGAAGTGGGAATTCAGCCCACAAATTCACAGGAGAAGCCCTCACATGTAAGAATAAAATGCTGCAGGTGAAAGGTGTTTTCAGCACAACTTTATTCTAACTCCTGATGAAGTTGTTCCACCACCAAAACACTGCATCAAAAAACTTTTGTTACTACACGATGACTTTCACCTCCTCCAAGGAGAGCTAACTGACAGCAGGTTGGTGAAGCAAGGGAACCCTTGTCCAGCCCTGGGCACAGCCCCAGTTTGGGGTAGAAGATAACCCAGTCTCCCCAGAACTGCTCCAAGCGAAATGCAAGAAGCCCATCCTCCTTGGCTATGGGAAATTCCACTTGCATGAAGAGTTTTCTTGTTTTCTTTCTGTCCTAATGCTCCAGCCACATCATCCCTACGGCACGGGCTGAGCTCAGGGGACTCCACTTTGGCCAGGCAGCTCAGACACCACTGTTGGATGAACCATGAGGAGCAACCAAGGCTTTGCTCCATTTACGGCGGCACTCCTTTGCTGGCCAGGCTTCCAGTCCCAAACTACGTGTTTTCCAAGACAAGTATAAACAGTAAGTGATAGCTCTTTATAGCAGGAAATGCCTTTTTAATCTGAAGTGGAAAATTGTATAAACTTATTTAAATCAATTACAGATAACATTAGTCATTTGTGAGCCTTATAAGGAGAATTCATTTAGCCTAGATAATTTGTGATCTGTATTAGGAACCTTCAGCTACAGAATTACTTCCAATGGAAAGCAAAAAAAACCCCAAGCCTTTGTTATGCTTTGGAATATTCTAAACCCCACGAACTTGGCAGGATCTTAACATGTATATTCATTGAATGGATGTTTAGGAAAATGACAGGTGGATGTTAATGAAGTGGGAGGCTTTGCCCAGAGGAGATTTAGAACCCAGTGCTACTCTTGCAGGGTCAATAAATCTCCATTGGGTTGAAGGATCGACCCAGCTCACGCAGCCCGCACAAGCCTTGCAAAGTAAGAATGATAATTCACACATATAAACGAACCAAGCCCATTTTTGTACTGGTGATTTTTTAAAAAAATAATTTTGTTTTACTGTTTTTAAAAATGCAGAACAGCTACACAGACCGTGAGGATGCACCAAGAGCATGACCTTGAGGACACATCTTGCCCCCAGGGCAGCCACCACAAGCTCCTGCAGAAGAGTCAACCAAAGCTGACCCAAGAGCACAACAAACTGAGGACATACCTGTTCAGGGAGAGCAGTAGCTGGTCCATACAGGCTTTGATCTTGTTTTGTGCTTCTAGGTGCGTCATGTTCTCCGTGCTCTCTCCATTAATCGCCAGAATAATATCTCCTGGGCACAGGTTTGCCATGGCTGCTTTACTGCCAGGGTTAATCTAGGCAGGGAAAAATAAAAGCATTACTTAGAAGTGTTTTAAGAGTCTGATTTCTTAGAATAAGCAGCAGATAAAGGAAAATAGTTGTTTCTGAAGAAGACACGTGCTTTGCCTACACCAACAGCATCTACAGGAGGCTGGATGTCAGAGTCAGGGCTCTTGGGTCAGCCCCACTTCTCCAAGGGCCATCCCGTACAAAGATGCTCTTTTAAATCAAGAGATTTCTGTCACCGTGTGGCCAGGTCCTCTCTCGGAATTTGTTTCGTGCTTAAAATAATGCAATACCCTCTTTCAATAGAGATGCTTCAGACGCCTTTGGCTTCCAGGCCTTAAATCAAGCTGTGAGAACCAGTCCCTGGAGAGCACACGCAACGCTCCTCTTTGGCTAACTACATAATTAGGAGATGAGCGCAGTCATCCTAATTGCTTCCTGCGGAGAGGTTACATTTGACATCAGTTTTTCCTGACCGTCATTCAAACAACCTGTCTCTTTCTAGCCCCGCATGGAGTATCACGCAGCTCATTAAGTCTACACAACTCCTTCCTTCTGGTTTTGTAGGAATGCCAGAACCTTATAAAACTCATAATTTCTTTCCTGAGGAACTAATGACAGGTCCAGGTACCGTCTGTGGTCGACCATAAGACCGATCTTGCAGCACATAAAAGAGTTTCTGGAGAAATTACCATTTCGTGTACATCTGACCAAATGTGGTTTGAATTTCTGCAACAATATCAAAAGACGCAAGGCACAGGCAGGACAGGTAGATGTGTCTGTTTAAACTCTTAATAGCGATGAGCTTGCCCTCTAATTTCCTCTGCAGTGATTCAGAGCATCTGCTAACGCTCCACTAACCAACCATGTGATTTCTCAAGTGAGAAAGTACAGCGAGGCTGACTTTCGGTTATTCATCTCTCGCTGCATGTAGGGCACGATGGGGCTTTGAGCTTGTTTTTGATTTACAGGGGTATAATCCCCCGTCTCAGGTGGTGGGTCTCTGCTTCATCACACCTGCTCAAAAGATCCAGGCTACAGTCACTGCTCTGTCCTCCAGCTCCCCTAGCTTATGTTGGTGCATAGGGACCACCAGACACTAACAAACCAGACAGCTTGAGACGAAGTGCTCCATCCGCTCCGTGTGTCCACATGTTCCCCAACCATCAATCAGAGGCCATGATTAAACAGGCAGTCTTTTAGAAAGGGAAGCACACATGCTCCCCTCTCATATCATAGAATGGCTCAGGCTGGAAGAGACCTTAAAGATCACTGAGGTCCAGCCCCCTGCCCAGGGCAGGGACACCTCCTACCATACCAGGTTGCTCCAAGCCCCATCCAATCTGGCCTTGAACCCCTCCAGGGATGGAGCAGCCACAGCTTCTCTGGGCAACCTGGGCCAGGGTCTCACCACCCTCGCACCAAAGAAGTTCTTCCCCGCATCTCAGCTCCATCTCCGCTCTTTCAGGGTCAAACCCTTCCCCCTCATTCTGTGGCTCCCCTCCCTGATCAAGAGTCCCTCCCCAGCCCTCCTGGAGCCACTTTAAGGACTGGAAGGGGCTCCAAGGTCTTACCGGAGCCTCCTCTTCTCCAGGCTGACCCCCCCAGCTCTGTCAGCCTGTCCTCCCAGCAGAGGGGTTCCAGCCCTCCCAGCATCTCCGTGGCCTCCTCTGGCCCCGCTCCAACAGCTCCATGTACTTCTGATGTCCCTAGAGCGGTGTTTCTAGTTCTATTTTCATAAGGAACTTGAAGAGGGTTTGGCCAAACCACCAAAGCCCTTTCTGGATGCCACCGGGGCTGCTCACAGGACAAGGCTGGTAAAGCAGCCAGCAAGAGGCAGATGGCACCCGGCTGAATGTGGACCTTCCACACCATTCCCCGTGTGATTACAGCCATGATACCACTGAAACATGAACATGAAGGTGTTTGAAGAGCTCCAAACTGTTTTTTTTTGGTTGTTTGGTGCTTTTTTTTTGGCATTTAAGTAGAACTGGCAGCCTGAATTAAGCCTTTTGTTGCGTTGTCAGAATAAATCAGCATTTGCCATTTGCTCTTCAATAGTTTCAGCCGAGCTGTTTTGCCTGCCTGGGCTCCCAGTGACTCAGCTCAGAGCAAACAACAGGAGACGTTTTTCTGAGCACAGCACACATCAGCTTTAGAGCTCTGACACAGGACATTTCAACCCAGAACAGGTTCATTTTTTTCCCTGGCACACGTTTCCCTGGTGTGTTCTTGGAACCCGTGGAAGACAACATGGCATTCACCGAGCATTAGGATTCTTCTGCAGCCACAGAAGCCACCAGGTCCACCTGAGACTCAACCAGAAACTCAACCAAGGAAGCATCTCCACTTTCTCAGAAGCTACCAGATCTACCACAAAGTCAACCAGAAGCTCAACCAAGGAAGCATCTCCATGTTCTCCACTTCCCTCGGTGTCTGCCCCGCAGTCCCAGCTGCCAGCAGATTTTTGGACTAACAAACCTCCAGTTTGACCCAGGACAGCTGTATTTTGTTCTTGTCTATTCAATGCTGTCTAGATGTCTGATGGATTTTTCTCTCCCCACGCTGATCTTAACCAGATTGTAGCTCCCCTGGAGAATAAGCTGTTCATAAATGGGGCTCTTAGCTGTTTCCTATTTTTAGATTCTGGTTTATTTCAAATTATTTTGGCAGTATCTTCATATTAGTGTTTTCTGCTAGCCGTGGAGATGAGTGAGGGCTTGAAATGGAGCTACGCTCCAAGAACTCATTAGTTTGAGATACAGCATCGGTGTCACAGCAGCTTGGGAAATCAGTATTGTAATGTCTGTCAGACCCAAAGTTTATATTTCAGTGAATGATGTTTAAAATACTTCAACCCTAGTTCTCCTAACTCACAGCTGTGCAAAGCCCTTGACACCAAACATGTCAGAGAAAGCCCTACAAAGCTGGTTATGGATTGGGGCTGCTCTGAATCCTCATGCAAGGGTCTTACCCACTTCAGATCCACGCAGAGAGCCTACTGCTAAACCAGGATCACCACGGGGACAAAGGATGTCATTTTAAATATAGCAATTTCTTTAACGGAGTCGTGGTGTTGGCAGCTCACGGGGTGTCCCAGCTCCCTAAGAGCCCTGCTTGTGCTTGAGGTGACAGCAATTTCAACACACACATTCGGAGCAGTCAAGTGTATGGCACCAGGAGCCAAACCCACAGCAAACACTGCAGGCTTAAAGAAATGTAAATATTTTTATTAAAGTTCCCCTAAAGGTTTTGCTTTTTCAAGTAGACAAGAATCCTGCCTCATTTGGAAGCGCCGAGCTCCCAAAGCCACAACTTTCTGCAGCAGTGAAGCTACATCATTGTGAACTCCTGGCCACCCATTAACCCATTCTGCTGGTTGTTCTTGTCCTGCCCTTGGAGATACTGCACTTCAGATACTGGAAAGTTGCTCCAAGGTCTCCCTGGAGCCTCCTCTTCTCCAGGCTGAACCCCCCAACTCTCGCAGCCTGTCCTCCCAGCAGAGGGGCTCTAGCCCTCCCAGCATCTCCATGGTCTCCTCTTGTCCCGCTCCAACAGTTCCATGTCTTCCTAATGTCGGTGGCCCCACGGCTGGAGGTAGCACTAGGGGTGTCTCCCCAGAGTGGAGTAAGGGGTAGAATCCCCCCCTCATCCTGCTGGCCATGCTGCTGTGGATGCAACCTGGGGTGCAGGTGGTTTCTGGGCTGCCAGCACGCATTGATGGCTCTTATTGATGATCTTTAAGGTCCCTTCCAACTCTAACTGTTCTATGATTCTACAGTTCTCATCCACCAACATCCCCAAGTCCTTCTCAGAGCTGTTCTCCAGCCATTCCCCACCCAACCTGGATGTGCACTTGGGATTACCCCATCCAAGACCTTGCACTTGGCCTTTTTAATGATGAAGCAGATCCATCAACTGCACTGTGCACGGGTTACCCATTACTGTTGCATCTCCAGCAGGAAGGAACTCTAAGAGGACAACACACATGCAGGAGCAGCCAGCCTGCTGGGGATGTCACTGGCACTGGGGTTTCCACAGCTCCTTTTATGCTCATAAAAGCACAGTGGTGTGTACTCTGCACACACAGCACAGCCTCTGCTCTGGGAAGGCAGCGTAAAGACTCGGCATCTTCAGTGCTCTCCCCAAATTAAAAAAAGTCAATAGAGAACCATGTTCGGCATTTAACTCCATCGCAAAAAAAACCCTGAGTAGCTGCTTCTTTGTTTCTCTCCAAAAGAATAATGCAGATGCATAAGAATATTTATAAACAGAAAATACTAAAACAAACAAAAAAAAAACCCCATGCACAATTAGCAGTATCTCAAGAGCAAGGCACTTGGATGTTCGCAGAGCGTGTGCCCCGACAAGTAGCTCCAGGCTCTCGAGAGCACAGAGAGCAGGCTCTCCCCACGCAGAGCATGTCTCCTGAAGAAAATGACTCCAGTAGGAAGCCAGAATGCATTTCCGCCCCCTTTTCTAAAAAAGCATATTATTCTCCCTGTTCCCCTTAAGACAAGTCTCATTTGTGATGCCTTTGTACGTCCTCCGCATAGCACTGGGCTTCAAAAAAAAACACTAGAGGTCCAATATTGGCACCCATCTCAGTCCTTTTATATTATTCCAGAAGGAAAAGGAGAATTTTAAGGGACAAGATGCCAGTAAACAGCCCTTCTCTCACTGTCCTCTGCCTCCTTGGTCACAGCACTGGGAGCATCACCCCCATGTCAAGGAATGGAAACATGACCAGCATTAGCACTGGACCAATACCCCAGAACTTGGCATCTCCTTTTGCCAAATCATCAACTAATAAACTATATCTGCACAACTACAACTTTTTTTTTTTTTTTAAATAACTTTTCCCAATTGGTATCCCCAGCTCCCTTCCCCAAGATGACCACCCACCTCTCTCCTCTCTTCCCAGGGAGACCAGGACCAAGAAGCAGCCCCTTCCCCAGCCCAGCAGACGCTCTGATGCTAAGGAACAGACTGGAAAAGCCCCAAAGCCAGCAGCAGCTATCTTATCTGGCCACTGGAGACTCATTAGGATTTACAGAGTGCTAGCATCTGACACCAGGCCAATAAAATAAAGCACATTAAGGCAACCGTTGTCCTAAGCCAGTTGGTGTTGGAAGTCACCCCGTCTCATTTACTAAGAGAGATTATTTGAACTGAGAGGAGTTTACTCTTGAAACACACGTAGTGTTATACTTCATCCCCTGGAGATGGAGCCCAGAAGCACATCAGGGCTGTGAGATCTTTCACTGCAGAGCAAATCTCAAGGAGGACAAAGTCTCCTGTGCCTCGCCATGTGTGTCCCCCTGCCCACGTAGGGACAACCCCACAGGGACAACAGGCTCAGCTCAGAGAGAGCTTTGCTCAATCCATCCCTAGAGTTGGGCCAACACCACAAGTGGAAACAATCAGCGCTTAAGTGGAAGGATAATTTGTTGTATTAACCCCTTTTAGGAATTCCACCCCCCCTCCCGCCCCACCAGAAGCCTGCCCCT
>VXBW01001194.1:215553-249078 GCA_013400375.1 Thinocorus orbignyianus
GGCCCCGGGGCGGGGCCGAGCAGGGAGGCGGGATCGACCCGGCCCGGCCGCTGCTGGGGGGGAGTTTTATCAGGGACTTACCCGCAGACGTTTTTACTGCTAGCTTTCAGCGCGACCGCTCGCAGTAGTAAAGTGTGTATTTGGTGCGCCCTCATCATCCGGAGTGGAAAAAAATATGACGGAATTATTTAAATTAATAATAATTTAAATTGGTCGGTAAATGTGTCACCACAACTATTTTATTCCTCACAAGCGGTTTGTTGAGAGATAAGAGAAACTCTTTGAAAAAATAGTCAGGGTGGGTTTAAGGCAGTTTAGGTGCCCTTCATGGTTATTCCTTGGCCCAAAGGAGAAACTTCCAACAAAGCAGGTTGGGTTTAAAGCATTTTGGGAATACTTCATGGTTATCACCTGGGCAAGAAAATAGTCAGATGACGTTTAAAACAACCTTGAGGAAAGAATGCTGAGGAGTGACCTTATCACTGTGTTCCCATATTGAAAGGGTGGCTATGACCACCAAAGGATGGAGACTCACTTTGTAGAAGGAGTCACATGGAAAAGATGAGGGGTAATGGGTACAAGTTATCCCTCGGGAGATTTCAGTTGGACACAAGAGGGAAAGCTTTCACAGTAAGAACAGCCAGCCATTGGAATGATGTCCCCAGGGAAGTGGTGAATTCCCCATCATCGGGCACTTTTAAGATTCAGCTGGGCAGGGTGCTAGGCCATCTTGTCTAGACCATGCTTTTGCCAAGAAAGGTTGGATTGTAGGATCCTTGAGATCCCTTCCAACCTGGTATTCCGTGATGCTTTGATTCAGTTTGGGAATCGCTTGGTCGATGCCAGTCACTGTGTGTTTGCAGAGGTCTCCAGGCATTGCAGAGCATCCCTGCTTTTCGCTGCTACAGCCGGATCAGTGACCCCTGGAGCACCCAGAAGATGTCCCTGCTGTTGTTTACTGTGACAGCTTGTAGGCATGTGGCAGCAGGTGGGTGGTGGGATGAGCAGGCAGCAGAGCTGCTCAGTGTCTCCCCCAAAAGCCAAGGGCAAACCTCAAATCGCCTGTAAACCTCCCTCTCTTCTTGGAAAAAGGGCTGGGCCGGAATATCCCACTTCAAAAGAAAAAAAAAAGAACCTAACAAAGGATTCATTGTTTGAAAAGTCCAGTTTCATCAAGTACCTTCTTGTCGCCCGTTTTTCTCTGAGTTTGATTTATGTGCTCCTTGCCACACACGCTCTGTTTGGGACAGGGCTGGGAGCTGAGACTTCCAAACATACTCCCGGAGCTATTGTGATTATTGGCGTGACCATAGCGAGCACAGTGCCTTACAAACCCCAAAACACCTTTATTTTGCCTTGCCTTGCTCGAAAGCAACCTGCAGAGGAGCAGCTGGTACTGGCAGAGCTTTCAGCCGGACTCTTTGTTCCACGGGAGCGTGGGCCTCCACGGAGGGCGGCTCTAAAAGCTGACTTTTGTCTGTGCAACTGGGGATGAATCATACCTCCTCATTCCTGCATGATATCACCCAGCCTGCAGAAGTCTGGGAGGAGGAGGAGGCTGGCCTGAGGTTTCCTTGCTCGCCTTAGAAAAATCCACCCGGCCGAACGCCCAAATTTGCCTTGCTGGAGGATGAGTTTATGGCCCACCTTCCCTGCTCTTGCCGCTTGGTGACGAGGATCTGGTTCCTGAAGGACAGAGTGAAATACGTTCACAAACGCGCTGGCATCTCGTCCCTTGCAGGAGGGAAAATGAAAAAAATCCTCACTGTAAAAGAAACTAAGCTTGCTGGGAAGGAGCAGCAATAAAAGCAGAGAAAAGGGAAAGAGAAAAAAATATATATATAAAACAAAGAACACTGAGGATCTGAGGAGTCAAACATTTCCCACTGGCATTTCATTACTGGGGTGGCTTCTAAATTGTACCAAGGCTGTGAGTGACAGGCTCTGCCACCCCGCAGACTGTCAGGGGTTTCAAAGTAATTCCCTGGCATAGGAAGTGGCTGATCAAAACACAGAAATCCTCGCTCTTATAGTATTCATTTCCAAAGCTGCTGGGAAAGCTGCTGCCTCTCAGGCACTCTCTCTTCAACGCCTTTTAAACGCTCAGCCTGGGTGTTCCCTCACGTAAGTCAAGGCTTGTTGAAAACTTAACTCCAGTAAAATACTATTAGAATCCCTGAATGGTTCGAGTTGGAGGGGACCTTCAAGATCATCCAGTTCCATCCCCCTGCCCTGGGCAGGAACACCTCCCACCAGACCAGGTTGCTCCAAACCCCATCCAGCCTGGCCTTGAACCCCTCCAGGGATGGGGCAGCCGCAGCTTCTCTGGGCAATTCGAATTAGCCAAATTGGTATAAGCTTGTTGGTGTGGTTATTCCAAATGAGACTAAATATATTCCAAAATGCATTAAATAAATATATTCCAAAACGCACTGAACTGAGGCAGTTTGAGTAAAAATGTCTGCAGCAGAATTTCTCCTGATGGAAAGTGTCCATAGGTAGAGTGGTCCTCAGGTTTCAGAACTCCATCAGGAATTAATTTGGCACCCCTCTATCAGCAATAGATGTTGTTTTTTCCCAGGATTTGGGGAATGAGACCATCAGCTAAAGAACTCCACCTTTCACAGGTGCCTCATTTTCCTTCAGGTCCTCACACCTTTTCACATCTGCTTTTCTTTGAGCAAAGCCACTAAGATTTTGCAGCCTCCATAGGCCGCAGTCATACTCTCACTTCAACCAAAGCTCCTAAGTTTCTCTTTTTGTCTTTGATAACTTGAGAGTTTTTAGATTATATTTCAAGTTATTTCCAAAAACTAATTGAAGTTCTACTTCTGGAGCAGAACTCAACACAACCAGCAGAAGACAACACGACCCTTGGTGTGGACGCAAGCCTGAACTCCCGGCTAACACACAGTATCTCCAGCATGTTCCTTCTCCTGCCAAGTGCTGAAACCCTATAGTGAGCTCTAACAAAGACCACACATTATTCAAAGGAGAGGTCAAATGTGTTCATGAATTCAATCTCATCACCCCATTCGCTTTATCTTCCTCCCCCCCTCAGTATTTTCCTCGGTGTTTGTTTCCAGTATTTTTCCACCCTGAAGTCTTATCACCTCTTTGTTTCTGTTTTGAATATTCCATTCTGGCTCTCCATTGCCACTGGTGACACTCTCAGTTTCCTTCCTTTGTTATCACAGACCGACTGGGTAAACTATGGATATTCAGCTTTGTGTCCCTTTTTGAATAAGCATTCAGGTTTTCCATTTGCCACCCCCCCAAATGTCTAGCAGAGGTCTGGTGCTTATCTGGCGGGGGGCCAATAATGACCCCCAAAAGGCTGGTTTTTAGCATCTGCTCACATGAGAATGATTTCAAGCATCATTTTAGCATGATAGTTCCTCTCCATGTCAGGAGATTTTCTTACTCTTCAAATTGCCACCTTCTGGACTATGGCTGTTTCTCCTCAGAGCAGTTTCAGGAGGCTGAAGTTATCTGTGAGTCCTCTATAGCAGCAGACTGGGTCTACTGGAAGTAGAAATGAAATCCTTAGATATTTTTGCATGAGTTTAAGGGTGATAGGTTGGTGTATGGGTTGTTATGAACATTTTATCCAGTGTTTTCCTTCTTATTAGAAGTTAGTCATTCATAAATTGCTTGATAGACACAATTTGATGCTCAGTCAGTGATAAATCACTGTCCTGTTGTCACTGCCCCCAGGCCCTCATAAAAGATTTTACTTTTAGACTGTGAAAAAAATACCAAATAAACCTTTTAAGTTCAATGAATGACTACATTTATCAGAGAGATCTGTAAAAGGCATCCTAAGATAAAGCTTCTTTGTTTTTCAGAGTTTAAGGCAGAATTCAGTTGCTCTATAGATGGATGTTTCTTTGATCTGGAGCATCAAAACCTCTCCCCACACAACTGTGATGGCCACAGCAGGGGCATCTCTCCTGGGTGGGTACAGCTCAGCTTGACAAGATGCTCAGCATATCATCCTGCACTTTCTGCTCTACTCCTGGTGGGCACAGCTTGGGCTTTGAAGTGGCTTCATAACATTCATACGGCACTTTTGACTCCCTGAAGTCAGCAGCATCTTCTTGTGGAGTCACCCAAACCTTTTGGGGAATCCCTGCTTTGGCTACATCAGCTATGTCTCCATTTCTGACTGGAATATGTGTCACTGCACCACTGACTACTCAACAAGGATATATGAACTGTAGCTGGGAATGTGCTGGGAATTACACTTTTCACTCATCCATCAGTCGTGCCTAATTTCCCTTCTAGAAAGGGCGCATTTGGAAACGCTGATCCAGGGCACTGGTGGAACGGCATCTGAAGAAGGTGAAGTCAGGCGTTTTTTGACTGAAGACACAGCTTAAAAGGCCATCTGAAGTGTGGGAAGGTGGTTATTTGGTACGAGTACAAAGGATTAAACTGCCAGAAGTTTTAAGAAGGGTTCATTCAACAGGTCCATGCTTCACATGGAAAGCCAGCGAGGAAAGTATTAACTGAACCTCTGATGCATTCACACGCCTTTGGATTTAATAAATGCCCAAGGGACTCCTTTCTAGTGCCTTCCTAACCCGGCAGGGTTCACGTTACAACAGACTCTTAAAAGATTTCAGTTTCTTTCTTTACATAGGAGTTACAAAAATCCAAAATATCCAAAAAAACAACATCCTGTGAAAACAGTTAATTTTGACATTCGTTATTTGGATTAAGGCCAGGCAAATCTCAACCCCATGGCAGATTTAACTGCAGGTTTCCAAAGGATTGCTTAATTTATAGGCTTCGCAGGATCTCTCAGATCTGAGTTATTATTTTGGCTTTGGCTTTTGAAAGTTCCTTGGCAGAGGCTCAAGCGTTGGGAACTGTCATTCTGAATTCTGTTGAATTCATTTGTTTGTCTAAATAATTTCTAAAAAGCTTATCTTGTGGATCTAAGCATCCCACAGAGGGAGAATCCAGCTGTGATAGAAATCATTAGGATAATGAAGGGAATTTCTTGTTCTGTGATCGCCTTCAGGTGGAGCAGCCGGCTGTCTCCTGAGGCTTTCAGGATTTGTAGGATGGCTACGGAGAAAACCATGCCCAAGAAGCTGTCCTGTACAGGACCAGCACCGTCTTTGATTCTCTTCAACACTGAACAGCAGACATAGATTGGCAGGAAAGACCAAGGTAAATCCTTTCATAGAATCATAGAATGGTTAGAGTTGGAAGGGACCTTAAAGATCATCAAGTTCCATGAGCAGGGACACCTTCTACCACACCACGTTGCTCCAAGCCCCCTCCAACCTGGCCTTGAACCCCTCCAGGGATCCACAGCTTCTCTGGGCAACCTGTTCCAGTGCCTCACCACCCTCCCACCAAAGAATTTCTTCCTAAGATCTAATCTACATCTCCCCTCTTCCAATTTAAAACCCTTCCCCCTTGTCCTGTCACTCCACTCCCTGACCGAGAGTCCCTCTGCAGCAATCCTGGAGCTCCCTTCGGATCCTGGAAGGCTGCTCGAAGGTCTCCCTGGAGCCTTCTCAGAGCCTTTCTCTTTATAAGGTGCATGGAAGGGGTAAAACGCAGCGGGGCCCGACCCAAACACAGTTTATTCTTCAGTTCTGGCAAAGATTAACGAGACAATTTTCCACGTTGCTCATCGGAGAACCAGTCATCCAGCACAGCTTCATACAGCTGGGGTTTCGCAACCTGCTGAAGGGCAAGGATAAATCCTACCTCACGGACGTCTCAGACTAAACAGCAGATAAGAGCCAGATGGGTTTCCCGGGGGAGAACACTGGGAAGGACAGCACGGCGCGGCCGGCTCCTGTGGGAGCACAGACCGTTCTGGCTGGAGGACGTCTTCAAGGAAGGCTGTGGAGGAGAAGGACAAGGCAGCTCATCAGGGCTCCTGGAAAGCTCACAAAATGTTCCATCATATTGTTTACAAATATTTTATATTTACTGTTTCTTATCAAGGTTGCTGCATAATGAATTGGTTCCGTGTTCATCCCATTCTCTGTCCCACCGTCCTTCTGTCCTGGTTTGAGCAACACAGGACTAATTTCTTTTCTTAATGCTTGGGAAAACTGTACTTTTAGAAGACTCTAGTGTCTGAATTGGTGAAAATATTTACTTTATAGCCAGCTCTGGGGTGTGAGTTTCAAGGTCTCAAGGTCTCAAGCTCCAGTGTGCAGGTTTCAAGGTGTTTACGAGCTCCCCAGGTGTGGGGATGAGGAGGAGTGAGACCCGGGCACTTGACGCAAGCTACCAACAGGATTATTTCATACCATGAAACATCACATTCAATAGAAATTAGAAAGTCTGCTGAGGAGTTGTCTCTCTCCCTTGATGCCTGCCATCCTGACAACTCCTTACCCTGGTGCTGGAGCCCTGAGTCCTTCCCTTCCCCCTGACAGCGTAGCCTTCAGGGTGTCCCACACTGGCTGTCCTCTGATAGAATGGGCTGGGGATAGTCCTCGTGTATTTCATATTGCTATTGGGATTTATATTTCTTCTTTGGTGTTAGTAATGTTAATTGTCTGGTCTCATTCTATTGAATTTGTTTATATTTCAACCCTCGGGTTCCCTTGTTTCTTCCCATTCCCCTTCCTGGCTAGGGAGGGGTCACTGGGTGATGGAATAATTGTCCAAAAGACAATGAATTGTGGTGGGTTCTTCAAACCATGACACCATCTCAGGGGACACAGCAAACAAATGAGCAAATACCTGTCAGCTTGGCTCTAATCTTACTCCTGCCTCAAATCCCCAGCGTGAGACCAAGAGGAGGAGCCCGAACAGAGTGAAGTGGCCAGCAGGGACCCTGCCACCATTGGGGACATCCTGTGGCTGCACCGCAGGAGATGTTTGGGTCCTTTCCATCTCACCCATGAGTTTGCAAGCCCAGAATATATTGACCAGATCCGAGGAGCAGGTCTGTGTGCTTTGGGGGTGCATAATCTCCTCCCTGTGGCTTCTCGTCCTCCTGGCAGCGAGGGCAGGATTCACCCTGCCCCTTCATGATCTGTAAACTCTTGGCTGGCACCGCAACGTGACCCAGGAGCAGCAGTCGAGAAAATAAAGAAGAAATATTGGCATAATATTGTGAGCAGAAGATGAGATTACAAGCAATCTGCTTTTTCTGCAAGGCTAATTGTTCCCATTATGGGATTAAATTGATTGATTTTCCGTCAGAAGCGGTGCCTGGAAGAACAAAGTCAAAACCTCTGGTACAGTGTGAGTCACTGCACCGAGCAGCGAAACACTGAGCTTTTGTATTTTTTTCTTGTGAAATCATGACAGATGTCAGCTGCTGGTAGATTCCACAAACAACTTTGGTATGTTTTTAGCATCATTATTTCATACAGTAGAAACCAAGCGATTGTACCCATTCAGCAGAGGAGGTCCCCAGCCTTCCTTCAGTATTCCAGCATTTATCACTCTGAGTCTTGACTCCATTGATATGGATGCTTCCTTTCTGGGTGTTGCACTGCTCTATACTGCAGACAACTGGAGAAAATTAAGCTGAACGTTCCCAATTTATGCAGGTCAATGAAAGTTTGCCTTTTATCATCCAGAGATAAGTTCAGCAAACTCACTGTTTTTGAAAAGCTGAGTTCCACAGATGCCGGTATTAAGGCTCCGTAATCACAAAGGTTCCTGGAGGTGGGTTTCACCAAAGCTTTCCACATTCATTTCAGCATGTCCCACAGCCTTAAACTGATAGGGACAGAGGGACAAACAGAATGCAAAAAAATGAAGGGATAAGCCTTGTGATGTCTTATCTCCCTGCATGTGGTGAGCAGTCCTCTTCATCCAGTATAAAAGGGTGCATGCTGCAAGGTGTGAATTCATGTAAATTCATATAAATTCACGGCAAGGGCAAAGCAACAGCCATAAAATTGCATGAGAACAGGACACAAGACACACAGTTCAGCTCGGTTCTCAGCGTAGATGCTTCCTCCCTGCACTCAGGCTCTTCTTCATCCCTTCCAAGAGTTTTGCAGAAGTTATCGATTGAGGCACGAGCATCTTCGCGCCGCAGGCGATGACCACTAATTCACAGCCCATCCCAGCATGGCTTCTTATTGCCCTGGGGAAATGGAAGGAAACAACCCCTAGAATTAAATGGAAAACACAGAGCATATTTGGTGGTGTTTATCCTGGATGTGAGAGGTGTGTTTAACAATTCAAACCCTCCCAATTTCCTGAGCTCATCGCATTGCTGCGGGAGGATTTCCAAAAAAATCTATTGAAAAACTATTTTGCTCAAACTTCGAGGTGAAATGCTATGAGGTGCTCAAGACAGACAGAAGAATAAGTGTTCATCATCATCATCATCATCCAAGAGCATTAAATGAAGAAACTCAGTAACAGTGACACGGAATGGAGAAACACCCTGCTGATGTTCTGGGTTTTAGCTCAGCCCTCATTTTTTGGTTACTGTAAAGAGACAGATGGACTAAGGCTGCCAGGCCAGAATTAAGATGCTTTGGTCTCCAAATCCTGCCATTTCTGGGAGTGTGTCTCCTGGGCACCGAGTGAGACCAAAAGCAGGCAAATTGCATGTAGATATGATTTTCAAGATTGCCATAACAACTCAAGATTGGGTTTTTAAATTACTATGCCTCTTGTCATGTTTTTGCCTCTTAATATTCCCTAAATTTGCCTTTGCACACTCGGAGATTACACGAATGTAACAGCACGAACTCAGAAACCCTGGACATGGGCGGTAACTTTACTGAGTAGGCAAAAAATAGAAGTAATTGCCAATATTTGTATTCTAGCACATAAGCAGGAATTCATAAACGCTTGCAGGAATGTAACGTATCAACCTCCTTAAACAGCCATATCCTGTTTCTTTTGTTTCCTTCCCTGCTTTTGCAGTGACTGTTGCTACAACACCATCCATCACCGCTCCCTTCAGCTGTCAGGTTCTCTAGCCGCCCGCCCACAGCTCCCTACCTGCCTGGATTTCCCCCGGCTTTGTCCTCTCAGGGTGTAGATGCCCATCTTTTTTTCAGCTGGAGCTGTGTGGGCGATGAAGTTATCCCCTCCAGTTCCTCAGCACCCTTCCCGTACCTGCTCGGCTGGTTGCATGAATAGGTTTCAGTCAAACAAGATTAGTTTTAGTGGGTTTCGTTGTTGGACATTCTTCCTGGAGACTGAAATGACCGTTCAGGTAGGCATGGTCCAGGCTGAGACCAAGAACGTGATGGCTGCAGAGGACAATGCACATCAACGTAAAGTTCAAGGACATCTTTGCCCATCCTTTTACTCTGGTATCATTACATTCTTGACACATAATGATGCAGTTAATTAGCTGCAGGCTCCTGCCACTGAAGATGTTCCTCTGATCTCTCCAGAGCGTTGCACTAGGTTACCTTCTGGAGCATATTCCTTGAAGACGCAAATTCTGCACAAACAGTAACTTCATTTTCCTTTTCCCCTCATTCTAAGCGTGCAGTTATTGGGATGTGGAAAAGCTGAGCCCGAGACAAACGTTAAAAGCATTTTGAAGGATTTGTCATCACACGGAGAAATAGATCTGACTTTCACCGGAGCATGAGGAAGTGGAGAGAAAGAAATGAGTTCCTCAGAAACTGCACGGGCCAGGCCAAAGTTCTGCCTTCGGCCACATCTGGGCAACTCATTTAGGTTGAGAGAGCTGCGTTGCATGGTTTGGAGTAGAATTGGCCCTCAGAGTTTAAATAAATAAATGATATTTAAGAACCTGCAAGGCTGTTAGGTAATATTGTACAAAAACTTTGATCCAGTATTCAGCGGCGTCAGTAGAAAACGTCCCACCAGTGACAGTGGGAATGTCATTTCAATGAGCTGCTTGGCCATTGTAACCAGTGCTTAGTGGCCATTAGGACAATCAGCCATTCCTCCTAATAAAAAGCCTGATCTTGCTGTTTCTCTTTTAACACGTGCAGCTCCTGGTGTTACTCAGCCTTCCTTTGGCTTTCTTAGGAAAGGGTATGACCTGATTGCGGGGTAAAAAAGTCTTATGAGCTGAAAAAATAACAAAGAACTGCTTAAAACTGAAGGAGCGTGGAAAGCAAATGTTACGAGCATTTGAAATTTCTGGCTGCTTCAAGTGTGGTATTACATTATGATGATGAATCTCTATCTCAACTTTAATATATTATTAAGAAAATAACTCCCATCTCCTTCTCTAACCAAGGCATTAAGGTCCTTTTACAAGCATTATTTCCAAATTTGTCCTCGATGACAGGATAAATAGTTTTTCTAAGAAATGAGGGAGACTGTGGCATCAGATGGTTCAACAACCAGCTCCAAGACAAAGAGGCAGCTGGGGTTAGAAACGGTGCCCGATCTTCTAATCCACCCTCCTGTGGTTAAAGCAAAAGATGGATCTGTGTGAAATACCCTGAGGGTCCTCTTCTGTCCCACCATTGCCCCGAGGTCCCATCTGGATACACCAGCAGTGAGCAGGAGAAGATAACGACAATCCACTAGAAGGAAACTATTTCATCTTGTATAGATATCATCCAAAATAACACTTGGCTGGCAAAAAATAGGGTACTTTTGTGGATGTTTAGGCCTGCAAGGTGAGGTGTCACAAGATCAAACAAATCCTACCAATTCTGGGAGCTCATAAAACGTGCAGGAAGGATGAATTGCCGGGCCTTTTAAATTACTGTGCTTCTTTGAAGATTCAATATGCTTTTTTGGTTGGCTTTAAATGTTAATGGTGCTCTGAAGCCTGTTATTTTATCTCAGCAAAGCTGACGTCAACCTATTGATGATTTTTCTAAGTGTGGCCTGTGGCTGCTCTCAAGCCGCACAGCGCTGTGGCATGGTCTGTGCTCGCCTGTTTTCAAGAAAATCTCGTCAATCGCGTTGTTTTTTCTTTAGTTTAACCCAAGAACCCTCCACTGCTGCTTTCGATATCTTAATTTCAGCAGCACTTTCACAGCACTCTTCCAAGGGAGAGCGAACACAAACCCTTGGCACGGGTCAGTATTTACTTTTCTGTTTTCACGTCGTGCCTGTTCCCAACGTCCCAGGAGAAGCATGAATCGTTGAAACACGTGTTCAAGGAAGCTTTTGAGTTTATGGATCCCCAGGTATTTTTCCCAGTTGTGCTTTTGTAGAATTCCTTCAATAGGTATGCTATTGTTCTCCTAAAAAAAAAAGACTGTAAAATTAATAGTGGACAGCCCCACGCTGCCCGCAGCGAGGTACAGCCCAGCCACGCCACAGCCACTGGAGCGTCCCTCCGGCACAACATCCTCACTCCTTTCAGGTATGTGTCAAGCGAGCATTTCTCAAATCCTCTTCACCAGAGGTCACTGTAACCTTCTGGGGAAGATAACATCTCCTTGGATTTCTTGGGTAGCATCGATTTTAATCACAACGGTTTTAATTTACAGCCAAAGAGGTTACTTTCAGGTGGTGTTTTCCCCTGTGTTCCACTTGTATTCAGAAATGGGTGCATGGGTTTGGGTGGGTTTTGGCAGCAGTTTGGCTGGTTGCTTTGGGATGTCTCCAGTGAGTGGTGGCCCAAAGGTGGTGAAGCAGCAGAGTGCAGAATGGGGCGCTGGGCCATGGACCATGCTGCTCCCCACCCTGCTCTGCTCATCCCAAATGGGTGATCGCCACAAAGGCTTAATTAGAGAAAGATTTCACAGTTACACAGTTATCTTATGTTGGACAACTCAACCTGGGAGTGTAGTTCAGATGTAGCTGTGGGAGCCCTGGCTGTGGTTTTCATCTGTGGTACAAGCTTTACCCAACCTCACCTTTTAGAAAGGTGTTTGGGAAACACAAGGACAAGTTAGGACAAGAGGAAATGGCCTCAAGTTGCACCAAGGGAGGTTCAGATTGGAGATTAGGAACAATTTTCACACTGAAAGGGTTATCAAGCCTTGGAATGGGTAGGTGAGGCACCACTCCTGGAGGAATTCAAAATATGGGTTGACATAGAGCTTAGTGACATGGGTTAGCGATGACTTTTGTCAGTGTTGGGCTGATGATTGGACAAGATGATCTTAAAGGTCCCTTCCAACCCAGGCAATTCTACGATTCTGTGATTCTAACATGCCCTAATGAAACACCTTGAAGAATCACAGGGCACGTGAGGCTGGACTGGACCTCCAGAGGTCATTGGACACAAGCTCTGCCTCAGAGCAGAGCCAGCTCTGTAGTTAGATCAGATGGGGTCTGATGAGAAGAAGGAGAAGGTCTGAAGGAGGAGAGATATGTAATGCTCTTGAAATGCCACAGGAACCTTGAGCATCACGATGGCTCCTAAACTAAAACTGGGGTGGGGCAGGCACGTAGCTGAGTTTGACAGCAGAGAGGTTTCTCCGTGTCCTGCCGTTGTTGAGCATCAGCTCCCGATGACTCATTTGGAAATGATTTGTTGGCAGCGTGTCCCAGTCCAGCCTCCAGCCGACCATTCCCGCAGCCCCCCAGCACTGCACACGCCGGTTCCATGCTGTCGGGCAGGGATGAAATCCAGCTGACAACAACGGATACCGGGGCGGTGGGGAGTGGTGGGGGTGGAAATCCCTAAGAGCTCCTGATCCTGTGAGGGATTTGACAAAGGAAACGGTGGAAGTCCCTTTGCTGAACTTGGCAAAAAAAAGTTTGGACGGTGCTGTCAGGAAAATATTCTTCACTGCATGAGTGAGGCAGCTTATTAGGTCTTTTCTCTATTTCTGTGACTATGAAGACAGAAATAATGAGTAAGAGGCAGTTACAGCCTGTGTCCAATTGAATAGCTACAACATCCTTAGGGAAGCACACTTTTTCTTTCCTTTTGGACAATCAAACGTGTTTTTTTTTAAGTCCTGGACAGAGCTTTCTCCTCTGAAGTTCCTGTTAGCTCATCAGCCTGCTGTAGAAAGCTAAAAAGGGGACGGAATTGCGTGGCCCGTTGGGTCTGAGCATCAGCTGGCAGTGGGACGGCGGGGAGAGACTTTCTGCCGCTGAATCGCACCCAAGCGGCGGAGCCGGCAGGATGCAGGAGCCCAAAACAAACCGCAAAGCCTGGTTCTGGTTTGAACTGAACTCTTGTTAATTTATCTCCATTTATGGCCTTACTGGATGTCAGACAGAATGTTGTGCTACTTTAAGGCTGCTTCATTTGAGACAAAGTTATGTGATGACCTAAACAAATACCAAAACCCACAAATTGTACCCAGGTGGCAAATTTATTGTTCGCGTTTTTAAAAGCCTTTTTTATATAATCCTCCTCGCGGGCGGCCAGTCAGCCAGGCTGGATCTCTGGCTGGTGTCAGCCTGCGTGCCTGTGTCCAAGAGACTTCATCTCCGCTTCTTTGTGTCAGCTAAGAGCCCACCTCATATATTTTCACATTCAAACATTGAGAAGACTCTGAACTTCAACTGTGATGCCCAAAGCGTGACAGTGATAAAGAAATATCTTCATTTTGTAGGGGTATTGGTTTGCGAGAGGGGTGAGGATGCTGTCCTGGTGGGAGCTGGCTGGAGGCACAGCAGTCCCTGGTGGCTTTGTGGTGGCCGAGATCTTTCAGTCCGGACCTTTGCATCTCCCCCTTCACAGTATCACAGAATAACATGAGGTTGGAAGGTCGGAAGGGACCTCTGGAGATCATCTAGCCTAACCCCCTGCCAGAGCAGGTCCTCCTAGAGTAAGCCCCACAGGAACGTGTCCAGATGGGGTTTGAATGTCTCCAGAGATGGAGACTCCACCACCTCTCTGGGCAGCCTCTGCCAGGGCTCTGCCACCCTCAAAGAGAAAAAGTTCCTCCTCATGTTTTGATGGAACTTCTTATGTACAAGTCTGTGCCCATCTCCTCTTGTCCTGTCACTGGGCACCACTGGAAAAAGACTGGCCCCATCCTCCTGACACCCACCCTTGAAGTATTTCTAGGTGTTGATCAGATACCCCCTCAGCCTTCTCTTCCCCTCCTGTATCCCCATATCTCACTGCTTTGGTTTCTCTGTAGCTGGAGGTCTCTGCTTCTCCCAGCTCTCACCCCAGGGTGGTGTAACGCCGCTATAAAACCTTCTCAGGAGGGTTGGGATTTTTTTCTGTCTCCTGTTTTTTTTCCTCTCACAGGCAATCAAATCACATTCACCTAAAGATTTATCTGCAAGAAACTAAAGTAATTTCCTTTGAACATTCATTTGAGGCTTGTTAGTTTATAAAGAAATCTGGTTCTCTTCCCTCGCCCTTCCCAGGCACTTCCTCCACATTCCTGGCCGGGGTGTCAGTCGGAAACGCAGGTACCTTAACCTTGGGCTGCTGGCACCCGCCGCTGGGGGAGAACGAAAGTGCAAAGTTCTGCACCTCCAATGCTCAGCCTGATGATTTCCTAAATCCTCCCAGCCCAGGAAGTTTGCAGCTCCTGGCTGTCGATGCTGAAAATGAAAGTTTTTTTCCCATAGACCTCTGAAATACAGAGGGTTAATTCCTCACAGTCTGTGAGCCAGCGTGGCTTTGGGGACTTAACAAGTGGCTGCTGTGACCTGGTGAATGGGGACATTGCCGCAGTGCTTCCTATAAAACTTGGCTTTTCCTTCTTCCTCCTCAGCTGACCAAGGGAACCACAGGATGGACGCAGAGAGATGCACGTTGCAGGTGATGTGTCATGCACCAATGCCCCCAAATAGTTTTGGGGTGTAGAAAAGCCTTTTCTGGCCCATCAGAGGTGCCTGAGAGGGAACTTTCTGAGTGAGGCTGGAGCCTAAATGGGATTTTCTTTTGCTGAATTCACTGAGGGGCCCCTAAACGTTTTGTATGTTGGCTCCCCTCCAGCCCACGTGAGCCTTCCCGTCAGCGTGGCTTTTCGGAGCTGGCCAGAAGAAGGAATGGATTGCTTGTGATATTTCCCAGGCTTTTTTTGCTTTAGAGTCACTGAAGAGAAAATGTATTTGGTTTCTAATGAAACAGGGATGTTGCGAAGGGTAAGGGAGTTCTTGCCTTTGTTTTGCTTTTCATAGCCCAGCGGTATGTGACGTACAAACCCACCCCATTTGGTTTCCATTGCCTGTAAGTAAATTCCCCCAGAAGACCACCACTGAGCAGAGACGATGGAGGAGGCCAGCCCTGCTCCCCTGGTCCCATCTCCTGGGTTCAACCAGACCCTGGCCCCAGCTCACTTTGCCACTGAGCAATAACCACTGGGTGATGCCGTGTCCATTCCGTTTAAACCCAGTTCCTGGCACAATGTAGTCCATACAGGCACAAGAGTCATCTCTGTCACAAACACGTCAAAGCACATGTTTATTCCTAAATTTTGTGGCCTTTTTCCAGCCAGACACCCTCCACGCTCCATCCTGAGGTACGGCTGGACCAGCAAACCTGTGTAATGCTTCTGAGTCCGTGCAAACCTATTTGCTTTATGAGAATGATGCTTCGTCTCCTCCAGAAGCAAAACACTCCTATGTCATAAATTAGGTCTGTAGTGAATCAAGGCAGATGGCAAATGTGAGCAGGACACTGTGGGTTTGACCTTTTAGTGTTAAGGAGATGTTTTTATGGCAATAGTTCCTGTTTCTGTAGCATCATCCATCTGCGGGTGCGATGGTGGAGCTGTAGGGCAGTGTCCTTCGACCTCCTTGGTCTGTCTCTTGGAGCCAGCCCTGATCCTGCTCCATCCTCTGGCCCTCCAGCAACCATGGCCAGGGATAAAACCAACCAGCAGGAGCTGAGACTGGGTAGGAGATGGCATGTGCCCACCTTGCTGGTATGGCCAGGGCTGATGGATGGAGGCTGGAAATCCTGCTGGAGATGGAGAGATGGAAGGGAGCCCCTCTGCTGTGAGGACAGGCTGAGGGAGCTGGGGGTTTCAACCTGGAGAAGAGAAGGGTCCAGGGAGACATCGGAGCCCCTTCCAGTTCCTCAAGGGGCTCCAGGAAAGCTGGGGAAGGACTCTTGAGGAGGGAGGGGAGCCGTAGGATGAGAGGGAAGGGTTTGACACTGAAAGAGGGGAGATGGAGCTGAGATGTGGGGAAGAACTTCTTTGGTGTGAGGGTGGTGAGGCACTGGCCCAGGCTGCCCAGAGAAGCTGTGGCTGTCCCATCCCTGGAGGGGTTCAAGGACAGGCTGGATGGGGCTTGGAGCAACCTGGTGTGGTGGGAGGTGTCCCTGCCCAGGGCAGGGGTTGGGACTGGCTTTAAGGTCCCTTCCAACACAAACCATCCTGTGATTCTATAGTTCTAAGAACTTTCTTTCAGGTGGCAAGGCTGAGACGTGCAGAAATGAAGTGACCTTACAGAGGGGCCTTTTAGAAGAAAAACACAATTCATGTCTTTTCAGTTGCAATCCCACGAATTCACACAAACCCACCCTTTCTGCCTGGAGAGGGGCTCACGGTTCCTCTCCCCTGGCACTGGCTGCTCTCCCACTTGGGCATTTCAACAGCATGTGGAGAATCGAGCACGCCGCCGTGGATGTTTTCCATGTGAATTCTGCTCACCAGAGCTTACGGGCTGCGCTGGGTCTTCATTTCCTTCAGCGTCTGGAAGTCACGTTAGGAGCACCTGCTTCTCTTCACGGGCGATAACTAACACACAGCCCTATATTTCTGCTCCGTTTTAATGAAGGAATTACTCCCTAAAGGACCCAGTATGAAATTCCTAGGCTGTTAAAGATGTGCCAACGTTTGCTTCGCAAATTTTTTGGTTCCCACCAAAGTCAGTGGAAAGATGCCTTTTCAACTTGCTGTGGCTCAGTTGGGGCCCTCTACACTGAGTTCACTTCAGGATAACCCTGAGGAAACCTGTTGTTTTCTAAATGTGGAAGAAATCATATATTCCACTAGTTCTGATTGCCAAGGAAAAAAGAAAAAATGTAAGGATTTTTTTTGGCCTTATGCTTTCTGCTTTTATGCTTTAGGACCAGGTGCTCACCAGCGCACAGATGCTGATGTAAAACCTTGGTGTGATGCTGGTGTTAGCAACAAGGTGACCAGAAAAATAGTCTGATCCTGTTGAGAAAATATTTTTGCACAACTCTTAGTGCACCTTGTGTGTCTTGAGTTGAACTCAGCCCATCCATCTTGATGGATTTGAGTTCAACTACTGAACGTACCGTTGTAATTGAATTCAGGGCAGCAGCAATGCTCTACAGAACCTGGGTTTCTAATTAGCTCAAATAAATGTTCCATTGAAGTGGATGCATCTTCTGCTTGGATGTATCGGCTCTTCCTCATCACGGTGCTCAGTGAAGGAAAACATATAGCTGCTGACATCCAGCATCCATTTATCCGTCTGCAATCAGTGCCACAGATAACCTCTCATGGATGCGAGATTTTTCAGTATATTCTCTCTGCAATCAGTTTATAAACCAGTTAATTTATAAATCGGCTTATTAGCCATCAGAGATCAAATCTTTGGCTGAGGGACACCTAATGAATGTCCCAGCATCAGGGATCCACACAAGCCCTGCACTCCTCCAGCCCGGACAGAATCCAGGGAGATGTCTCTGGCTGCCCCCTGGACAGCACTTGGAGATCCGCAGAGAGGGAGCAGCATCTTGGACTCTTGTTATTGCTTTGGGCATAAAAACATCTCTGAAACAACCTTTCTCTTTTGGAGTCTGCCCCCCAGAATAAACCACAGTATTCTGGATTATTAGCTCGCTTAGAAACTCTACGAAAACACTGTGTTTCGGAGAAGTTTAAGAATAAATTGTATTTTATTTTATTTTTGGAAAAGGCTCTGAGTTCATAATGATTTACTCTGTGTTTATTCCTTGGGCCCAACCTCCAGTCTTTTGCCCTTTTTCTGTGTGACAGTAGCCAAAACATCAGCTACAAATCTCGCACTGCGGCGTTTTATGAGTCAGCGCCTGGTTTTACAGCAGAAGGCAAACTAGGGTTACTGTTGGGGCTGTTTACATGGGATCACATTAAATTAATGGCTGCAGATACGCCCTGGGTTTACATCACTTCATTGTTATTGGGTTCTGCTCATCCTGGCTACCCAGGGCTTATTTTCGCTGCTGCCCTCTCCTCCCCTTCCAGCTGTCCCCACCGCCCTGAAAAACACGGAGGCATTTTACCCAGAAATCCCAAATTCACTGGTGGTTGCAGCTGCGAGTCCTGCCTTGGTAGAACAACTCAGGGAGGTTGGAGCTGGGGGTCCCGCAGCTTCTCTGCTCCCCTTCCCCATGGTGGGAAAATGCCACGGGAATATCGTCCATCATCAACCACTACCAGCAGCTCCCTCGGGCTCTCCGCTCACTTCTGAAGTCTGGAGAGAGCTTCTCCTAAAGAAGACTTTGCCAACTTGTCTCTTCTGGCCCCACGCACTGATTGACTCATTGCTAATTATTTATTTGAGGAAATCAGCGACGGTGCTTTAATGTGGATTTTTTTTCCTGGCAAAGGCAGCAGAGGAGTCTGGATTCTCCAGTGTTTCCATTTGACCCAAAAAAAGTTGGACGTGGCAGAGGGGACAGGCCTGGCCAAGCACCACGGTCATGGCGTGGATGTCTGGGTGGAAAGCAAATAGGTTCCTAAACGGAGCTCAATGGGTGAACCCAAGGGGATGGGATGGGATGGGATGGGATGGGATGGGATGGGATGGGATGGGATGGGGGAGGCAGAAACACAGCCACCCCCGTCTGATTTTGTCAGAGAACAGGGACATGTGCCCTCCCTTGTCACTGCTTCCCACGAGGGAAGGCAGGAAGCATCCCTTGTCCCAGCTCCCATCAAGGGCTGGCATCCCTCATCCCAGCTCCCCTCCAGGGTTGGCGTCCCTCGTCCCAGCTCCCCTCCAGGGCTGGTGTCCCATGTCCCAGCTCTTCTCCAGGGCTGAAGTGCCTTGTCCCAACTCCCTTCCAGGGAGTTCCTTATCCTTATCCTTATCCTTATCCTTATCCTTATCCTTATCCTTATCCTTATCCTCATCCTTATCCTTATCCTTATCCTTATCCTCATCCTTATCCTTATCCTTACCCTCATCCTTATCCTTATCCTTACCCTTATCCTTACCCTTATCCTTATCTTCCTCATCATCCTCTGCAGGACCAGGGTGAGGGCTCCCCTTCCTCAGCTCCACACCCTGGTCATTCCCAGCTCCTCTCCTTGGGGCTGCTCCCTGCCTCTTTTCCCAAACTCCAATAAAGTCAGAAGGATTTTCAGGGGCAGAAACACTCTTGACTCTCTCTCCAGACTTAAAACCACTCAAAATTGGAAGTGCTGGGGCCATATTTCTGGACCTCGAGGTGGAGAGCAGATGTGAGCGGGGACTGCAAGCTCTCCTGATAATTTAGTGTAATAATGGTGTTAGCAAGGGCCAAATTGCTAACGTGATTGTGAATGAAACTAATTACCCTGCCAGAGCAGTGCCACGAATGCTTTAAGACCAATGAAAAAGGACTGGCCTAGAATGAAATCCAGCCATTGTATCAAAATGACCGTAACATCTTGCGCACAGTTTTTTTTTGCCAAGTATGTTGGCTTTTGGGTTATTTGAGAAAATATGGCCTCAGCTGCTCTCTGCTGTTTGGCACCACGACAGGAGACTGTGGAAAACAGGGAATCCTGTTCCACAGGCTTTTAGGAAGGAGATGGAAAAAAAATAAAAAGGAAAAGAGAGTCAACATCGGGTATTTTTCACGGCAAGGTGTTAATTACGCAAGCAAGCAACTTGATGGATTTTGTATGATTTTTTCTTTCCTGGCTCCAAAGAGGGGACTTTTTTTGTGGGGGAGGTAGTTCATAAAACCTCCCTGCTATTTATCCCTTTGACCTCTGCATTACCCCAGCTGTGGCTGGGCTGACAGATCTACATCCCTGCGCTCGGAGTGCTGAGGTTCAAAGGAAAAGTGACTCATCCAGCATGAAACTCCCAGGAAAATAAAAATCCCTCTGGATGAAGGGAGGTGTGAGACCAGCAGCTTAATTTTGGCCATTCGCTGCCTTCTCACTGGATTGATTTTGGGTTTAGGACCGTGCAACCAGTGTAGACTTTATGGCCAAAGTCCTTAGAAGCATGGTCACTCAGGAGGGGGTGTGTCTGGCTGGAGGTGTTGACATCTGCATGAAGGTCACCCAGAAATCAGCCCGGAACAGGAAAATCCTCCAGGGTTGAGTGCCCTTATCAAAAGGCAATCAAGGAATCATGGAATGGTTTGGGTTGGAAGGGAGCTTAAAATCCACCCAGTACCACCCCCTGCTATGGGCAGGGACACCCCCCACCACACCAGGTTGCTCCAAGCCCCATCCAGCCTGGCCTTGAACCCCTCCAGGGATGGGGCAGTAACAAGAGAGCTGAGCACCATCACTCGGATATGATTTACACCCTTAAACTCCCTTGATTTCAGTGCTCTCCCCACTCCGAGCTGCACCGATGTGTGGCAGTTCTCAGCTGCTTGGGCACTCTGGGGTGACTTTGGGCTGCGGGATCAACAGGAGAAGCTCTGTCGGTCCACCTCAGCTTGGTGTCTGGACTTTGCCACCATGATGCTGGATTTCTCTAAAGCCGAGTCTCTAGTCTGTGGCTCTCTTTGCTCCAGCACTTCCAGAAGACTTTTGCCTGCCCATGTGCTTGGAACCCCTCGGCGGTCACGGGGCCCTCTTTCCCCGGGCAGAGGGGAAATTGCATGATCGTATGGAAAATACCAATAAAGTTGTTGAGTTTGGTTGCCGTGGGAACGGGAGCTCGAACCAGAAATAGGCCACATTGGATGGCGAGAGCCTGCCTGCTGTGGAGGATGTCCGGAGTCCTGCCTTTGAACGATGACATAGCAAGAGAGCGAGACACGAAAGGCCAAGGGCGTCTCTGTGGGTTGGTCTTCCATTTCTTTTGACCTTTAATTATAAATTGTCCCTCTTATGACTGTCTCATCATATAATCTTGCATTGTGTGTGATTTTTCATGCACTTGCATCAATAAATGGCACTGTCTATTCGCCTCTTTCTCTCTTTGTGTGACATTCTGTGAGTAAAATACTTCATCAAGAAATGAAAGACTCTATTCCCCTTCAGCCCACGTAAATATCTGATGTCAACCTACAAATGCAGGAGACCTCCTGCAGCCTGTACCCACGTGTGTGATGTAAGGGCTTTTCATCTTCCAGTCTTAACACACAAGGTTGCTTTTATTTAGGAATGAGCAGGATGCACAGAGGAACCGAGCACTTCTGTGGTTGGTGAGCACATCTGCAGCTATAAAACCATGGAGGAGCAGGAAGGTCAAACTGCCCCACACAAGTGTCCTGCAGACAGCAGGACTTTGCTGCTGGAGGGGCTTTAAATAGCTGGGGTTGCTTCCCACCGATGTTCAGCATCACACTCAGATTCCCTTGTCCCCAAACTCCTTTCCCACCAGCAGGGATCCACCCCGTGCTGATGTATGGCTGGTCTAATGTGATTCCAACCAAACTCTGGATCTGTGCAGCTTTGTGGTGAGGCCACAGTGAGGAACCAGCTCCCACCAAGTCTTCGTTGGGGCATTCCCACCTGCACAAATGGAAGGCAGGCGAGTGCGGGGCAGTGATGCTCCACTTTGGCTGCCACCCCAGGTGCATTAAGGCACCAGAAACACCCGGCCAGAAGCGGGCTAGCGTGGTGAACACTCAAAAAACGACTGTTTCTTCAAGGCTGGTGGGAATTCTGTCTTCTGCTGCCTTACGTCATCCACATCTGCGATGCATCACTGAAACACGGAGCCAAACGTGTCAACAGAGGAGGAGAAGGAGGAATAAAGGGCCCAAGTGAGTGTGGAGGAGCACTTTTCCCAAGGCAGGGTGGGGTGATCACGGCATTGAGCCCAAAGCCCTTGGTGGTAGCGCTGAGCGAGACCTGGGCCGGCTGAGTCAGCCTTATCGGCCGTGGCCACGCAGGAGGAACGGGGTTATGGATGGGCTGTCGGGCTCTCCCTGCCTTTATTAGGCAGCGTCACAGCCGCTGGCTGCTTTCCATGAGAGTTTTTAAAAAAAATATAAATCCTGTAGGGAGGGTGTCTTAAACATACCGCACTGCGGAGAGAAACAGACCCAGCTGACAGGAGCGTCTGGGCAGGACCAGCTAAATTCCGGCTGTATTTTTAACAAATTCCTTGCCCTTTGCACTCCAGCTTTCAGGAGTTGTGTTAAATTCCTTTTGTTTTCCTTTCTCTCTCTCAGGAAGGATGTCAGTCCCCAGCTCCTCTGCCCTCTCCTGAGGTTACAGGCAGAGCGTGTGTGTGTTTGGCTCTGCTGGTGCTGAGCGAGCATCGAGGGCAGCCAAGCTCTGGGGACTGCAGGAGGGGAGGGAAGGTCTGGACTAGGGGCAGTGGGTGCCCTCAGTCTTGTCTGTGCTCCAGGATGGATGGATGGATGGATCACAGAACTGTCACGGTTGGAAAGGACCTACAGATCACCAAGTCCAACCATCCACAAAAACACAACCCACTCCCTACAGTCACGGCCACTAGAGCATGCCCTGAAGTTTCTTAGATACCTTCAGGGATGGTGACTCCACCACCTCCATGGGCAGGTCCTTCCAGTGCCTGACCAGTCTCACAGTAAAATCCTTCTTCCCAATATCTGGTGCTCGTCTCACGGTCAAAAGAAGGGACAGGGACGCGGGGTAAAGTCCAGGCAGAAATATGATGAACTTTGGTGTCAATTCACTTTGCCTTCCTTGAGAAAGCTTCTCTAAGACCATACACAGAAACAGTCCTGCTGTGTCTTGGTGGCTTTTTTTCAGCCAGCAAAGCCTGTGATGCAACTCCTAGTTGCAAGGTCAGGCGCAGAGCAGCTACCACGGGCTTCCCCATCACCTGATTTCCCACCCAGCAACCCACGGAGCCAATTTAAGTAAATTCCTTTAGAAACAGGCTGTTTCAGGCCATGGAGTTACTGTAGATCCCTCGGGTTTGGTGCCAAAGGGGAGCTCATTCTTTCCTGGCTCATTCTTTTCCCGGTGACAAAGGCTGCATTTAGCAGGAGCCATGGCAGCGGCTGGTGCCACCCGGACACCGCTCTGCCGCTGCCAGGGATTCACAGAGGCCGTCACAAAACGCCTGCCCTCTGCGCCCAGCTCGGGCTCCTGCCCTGGAGATTTCCCTTTCAGCTGACTTGGATTAATCCAAAATAATTCTGGGAAGATCAGGAGCATAACGGTGCCATTGCCCATCCCGGGTGACCGAGAGCCTATTGATCCCGCTATTTCTCTGCTTCACCATCCAGCTGCTGAGTATTTAGTTTGTATTTGAAGATGTTTTGTGTTTCTAAGGACAAAGTCAGGATCCTCAGGTTTTGCAGGACACATTTCCATTCTTGTACTTCCAAAGAAGCACGGCACACATCCTAAATCCAGAAACACCCGTCATTTTCCACTTGAGTTATAACAGAGCCATTAAATCTACTTTCTGAATTTTGTGCCAGAGCTACTTCGTTAGTACCCAGACCATGTAGGGTAGGAGCTGGCATCGTTTAAAGATTATTTGTGTGATGATAGTGAAATATATTGTGCAGCCACATGTTGGCAAAAAGTAAAATCATATTTAAGTGTGACGGGAGGCAACAAGTACTTGAATATTACCCAGTTCTTCTTCCTTGGGTAGCCAAGAATTTTCCCTTTGGGGATAATAACTGTTCTGCCATGGCCATGGGGACCCAGCAGAATTAATGCTGGGGGAATGGATCTGTCTTGAGCACCTACAGCAAGAAAAATGTTCATTATTTCAATGTTCAGTTTCAGGGGTGGGAGTTTTTAGGCTGGAAATGGATGCGAGGGAATGTAGGTCTAGAGAAGGCATCCGGCCCCTCACCCTGCTCCAGGGGGTGGAAGATCGGGTTGATCAGGGATGGGGTTGCCCAGGGAAGGGGTTGATCCCTCTCCTGCTTGAAGACATCAGCCCAAATTCCTCCAAAACCTGCCCGTTCGATGACTCCTCCCAGCTGCGGAGCTGCTTGCAGGAGCTGCACCCCCTGCAGCTTGATCGTAAAATAAGAATTTCAAGCTTCACCCTTTTCTGCCGCAAATCAAACCCCCCGGTGCCGCTTATCCTCACCCAAGATTTGCGGGGGCAACCCCCCATCACCATCCCTTTCGCTCCCCTCCTTTGCCCTCCTGTGTCGCAGCCCCCGCAAAGCCCACCCGAGTCCGCGTCCGTGTCCCAGCTCCGTGTCCCGGGCTCGGCGTGCTCCCTCCCGGCCGCTGCGGGAATGGCATCCCGGCCACAAAAGGCCACCAAGCATCCTGGCTTGTACCGGCCACAGTGTGGCCAGCAGGACCCAGGCAGTGATGGTCCCCCTGGACTGGGCACTGGTGAGGTCCCACCTCGAGTGCTGCGTCCACTTTCAGGCTCCTCACGACAAGAAAGACCTTGAGGAGCTGGAGTGAGTCCGGAGAAGGGCAACGGAGCTGGTGAGGGTTCTGGAGACCAAGGAGAAGGGTCTTGAGAACTCCTGAGGGAGCTGGAGGTGTTCAGCCTGGATAAAAGGAGGTTGAGGGGAGACCTTCTTGCTCCCTAGAAAAGGAGGGTGTAGCCTGGGGGGGTTGGTCTCTTCTCCCAAGGAACAGGTGATGGGACAAGATGAAATGGCCTCAAGTTGTCCCAGGGGAGGTTTAGGGTGGATATTAGGGAAAAATTCTTAATGAAAAGGGTTGACAAGTCTTGGAAGGGGCTGCCCAGGGCAGTGGTTGAGGCACCATCCCTGGAGGTATTTAAAAGCTGGGCAGATGTGGTGCTGAGGGACATGGGTTATTATTGGTGGGTTTGGCAGTGTTGGTTGATGGTTATACTTGATGATCTGAAAGTTCTCTTCCAACCTGGAGAGCTCAATGATTCCCTGACTCTATGATTCTATCCTCTCCCTGCTCCCAGGACCGACATGCTCAGGTATTGTGGCTCCCCAAGGGCGGGTGCTTACGGATGCTCTGTGGCTCATCAAGGTCATTAATTGTAACAGAGAACAAACCTCACTTGGGATTTAATGAATCAGAGTCAGAGGACGAGGCCCGCCGGAGGGGAAAGGGAGGGCAACAGGGACCAGTGGGAGGTAGGGTGGTTCTCCAGCGCGTGTAGCGTCCTGTACCAGCATGGCTATGTTTTTTTGGAAACCATGGCTACGGTGAGAACTAATGAGTCCACAGAAGAATGTGGAGCTGAGCTGCTCGTGGCCCTGGGGGTGAAGATTAGTGCCAGCTTTTGTTGAGATGCAGTTCAGTGAGGTACAACTAACGAGGAGCTAATAAAGTATTAGGAACCACGTTTAATTCTGCACCATGAAACAAAAGCTGTTCTGTCCCCCTGGGAGAGGGCTTCTTGGCTGCCTTGGCCAGAAATCAGGGTCTGGTGGGACCATGGCTCTAACACCTTCCTTTCCAGGAGGAAATCCAGCTGGAGCCCTCGCGGGCAGCCACATTTTAAAGACATTTCCCCAGGGTCCTGTGGAGACCTGGGTGGCAGCGGGGGCCAACACTACACTGGTCTTAAAAACCACAGCATCACCTTGAGATGGCTCCATGAATCACAGAATCACAGAATGATGTGGGGTTGGAAGGGACCTTTTACAGTTTGTATTCGCTGAAGATGTGACTGTAGAACTAAAATTATTTTTCTTGCGATAAGTTTGCACTGTCACACCCTTACGTGCAATATAAGCCAGATTCAGCAGGCTGGAAAGGTGAATGAAGATTTATTTTGTGGTATCTTAATGTGCCTCTTGAATTAGAAAAGAGACAATGTAATTTAATTTTCTTTTGTATTTCCACCCAGCTCTAGAGAAAGTAAAAAGCCAAGGGGCATTTTTAGTGTTTACAGCAGATACTGTTACTCAGCCTCTTGATTGTATTAATCCATGTTTTCCAAATATTATTTTTCTGCATTAACCACAGAGCTTTAAATCTTCATTAACTGTAATGCCTCAGCCCAGTAATTGCTAAATAGAGCTGAAGTAAAGATGTATATAACAAAGAGCAGAGTAGGAAATAAACCCACACAGTTATATCATCACAGTTATATCAGGAGTTAGGAAAATGCCTATAAGGAGCCCTTGAATTTGGGGCAGAAATTGTCAAATGTGTATGTTCTTTACAGATGTGGAATTGCATGTCTTGCAGTTGCAGTTCAAATCCTTTGCCTGCGTCATTTTTTCTTTCTCTTTTCTTGGGTGATTTTCACAGAACCACAGAATGCTGTGGGGTTGGAAGGGACCTCTGGAGATCATCCACTCCAATCCCCTGCCAAAGCAGGTCCACCCAGAGCAGGTTGCACCAGAACATGTCCAGGTGGGGTTTTAATGTCTCCAGAGATGTTCCCTCCACCTGCTGGTCACACTCTTCCTGATGCCCCCCAGGATACCATTGACCTTCTTGGCTGCAAGGGGACATTGCTGGCTCATGGTCATCCTGGTGTCCACCAGGACTCCCAGGTCTTATTCTTCAGAGCTGCTCTCCAGCAGGTCGCCCCCAACCTGTCCTGGTGCAGGGGGTTATTCCTCCCCAGGTGCAGCACCCTGCACTTGCCCTTGTTGAATTTCATCAGGTTCCTCTCTGCCCAGCTCTCCAGCCTGTCCAGGTCTTGTTGGGTGGTGCACCAGAAGCCCATCCTGATTTAAGCTCTCTGGTTTATTCCAATGTGCTTTTGAAAACGAAGAGCTGGGTGGTGTCCCCTACACATGCTCCTCGCCATGCCACCAGTCATTACGAGAGAGGTCCCCAAGTCCTGCTCTTGCCCTGGATCACACCAGGGATGAGCCGCTTCATGTGTCCCACCACAGGCAGAGCAGGGAGAAGCGTTTGCTCTGAAGTAACCCCAATGAGTGCGCAATGTGGATTCACATATGGAACGGGAGCATGGACTTATGGAGCTGACAGGCTTTTCCCATCCAGCAGCTGAAGCAAAAGGAGCTCACTGCCTTGCTTAATACCTCTATGGGAATGTCCACACTCAGACATTCACTGTTTACTTACGCTGAGTACACAGCGCACACACTGCCCTCCTTCTTCTGCCTGGCAAGGAATAAAGATCTACTGTTCAACTCAGGCAAATATTTTTAAAATCGAGTGATGTGCCAGAAAGGACTTCTGGAACTCCAGAAGTTAACAATTCCATTTTGCCGGGCAGAGGAAGGATCAGGACACGGGCTGCCTGGGTTTAACACTGAAATGGGAATGCAGAAGGAATCTGTTGCAGGAGCAGCTCCCAGTTGGACAGAAGCAGAGAGACCTTCTGGGGAGATGACAGACCCTGGCACCTTCTGGCCTGGGAGGCTGCAAATTGCCTGGGGGGCATCAAGAAGAGTGTGAGCAGCAGGTGGAGGGAGGTCATCCTCCCCTCTGCTCTGCCCTTGGGACCCCCATCTGGAGCACTGGCTCCAGTTCTGGGCTCCCCAGTTCCAGAAGGACAGGGAACTGCTGGAGAGGGCCACAGCAGAGGGTTACAAAGATGATTAGAGGCCTGGAGCATTCCTGGTATAAGGAAAGGCTGAGGGACTGGGGTCTGTTTAGTCTGGAGAAGAGAAGGCTGAGGGGGAATCTGATCAATGCCTATAAATGTTTAAAGGGTAGATGTTGGTGTTCCCTTTGCTGGCTCATCGCTGCAGCCCTGGATGTTAGGGGTGAACGTCGCTCTGCCAGAGTGGAACTTTCAACTGTGATCGATCAAGTTAAGGAAGGATGCTGTCACCCTCCCTAGGATTTTAATTCTGAGAGCTGAGATTGTGAAATCTCACAAAGCTAACGAGTTCTCTGCATGAGCACTTTTCCTCAGCTGCATTTCCCTTCTGAGGTGTCTGTAAAATATGTTGTGGGTGAAGGAGGGATGTGACGAGCCAGGAGAGGCTGATGCAGAATGAGCCAGGATACGGGGCTGATAGTGCTGGAGCAGTGAAACTGCAGAGCCTGCCAGCAGCGTGTGCCTGGGCTGCTCTCCTTACTGCAAAAAATGAGGCACATCAACTCCTTCTTCATTTATGGAATCTCTTCTGGACACAGATATCTTAGTTCCCCCCACAGGAGGAGCTTTGCCCTGAAGATGGTAACCGCCTGAAATACAGTCACTGCAAATTATCCTGTCTCTGGAGAGAGAGGTTTCATACGGATCTGACTTCAGCCTGGTTCAATATGTGTCTTTTTTAAGGTCTGGCTTTTCATCCACTAATTAGTAGCCTAAATAAAATGCAGGTTGAGATTCTGGTTTTGGTTTGTCGGTATTTTTTTCCATGGACTTGTAATGTCTTTTACCCACATTTCTTAACTACATCTTTCCCTGAACCTAAAACGAATAATGTGACCGGCTGGCCTTTCCTATTTCTGGATGTGATTTATGCTGGAGTCTGCGAGAGGATGACTCATGGAGCCTGCCTCGCGTCGGCCGCTCAGCCTCCTACCAAATCTGTGCTAAAATCCAGGGTGTGCAGGGAGGAAGGTCTGCACAGCGCAGTGCGGGTTGACCCAAGTCCTCTCCCACCCTCCCTCCTGGACTTTATTCTGGGTCAAAACGTGCTTCTGCCCCACAAAGTTCCCTCTGTCAAACGTATTGAAAATAAATCCCTGGTAGTTTGCTTTCCGAGCTTCAGCCAGGGTGGTCCGGCTGCCTTACTTCAAAGCCTTTGTTTCTTTAACAGTGAGAATAGCTGCTGTGCCATGAACATAGGGGTCAGACAGGCAAGGTCCAGGTACATCCTCCCCATCACTTACACCCCACAATGTGGTGATGAAGGGAGATGGGAACTGTCCTTCTGCCACAGCTGGGGCTGCTCCTCAACTTTCCGCAGGTATCAGCACCTTCCCCTGGGCTCCGGCGACTCGCAAAATTTTCCCGTTTGGTTCAAAGAGGGAGCAGAGAGTGATTCATCGTCGCTGTAGCCAAGTTTACAAAAGAGCTTAGTAATCTGCTGAGGAGGGGGCCAAACTCTGATTAAAAGGCAGAAAATGTGGATAAGGTTTTAAAAATGTTTCAGCTGGGACAGTGCCTCTTATGCATGTAAACGATCAGGGCTGCAGCTGCTCAGCACTTTCGCAGGGCTGTGTGCCTCAAGAAAGGGGGGATGTAGAGATCTCAGGAAGAACTTATTTGGGGTGAGGGTGGTGAGACCCTGGCCCAGGTTGCCCAGAGAAGCTGTGGCTGCCCCATCCCTGGAGGGGTTCAAGGCCAGGCTGGTTGGGGCTTGAAGCAACCTGGTGTGGTGGAAGGTGTCTCTGCCCAGGGCAGGGGGTAGCACTGGATGACCTTTAAGGTCCCTTCCAACACAAACCACTCTATCATCTGGAATGACTGTTCATCATTCCATGTTTAAATGCCAGACTTCAGAGCAGAATATTAGAACATCATTTCTCACTCCCTGCAAGCCCCTCCAACACTTAGCAATGGCTGCAGTTTGCATCCCTGCATCCCCTGGTCCTTTTGGGTGTCCCTGGACAATTTGGAAATCCTAATTAAACCATGGGCGGTGTCATTTTAAATAAAAAGGGGAGAACACGTGTCGTTTCCCCCTCCTTACAGTCAGACCCCTCTAGTTTTATACGGGTGCACTCAGGCAGTTTAAAATAAGCCAGCTGGGCAATTACTAGCTATCCCTATGTTTGCAGAAGTTTTAAATGACCTTGTGAACGTGCAGCCGGGCACGGCGGAGAGCGCTGCCAGCGAGGAGAGGCTCTACCATAATTACGTTAAACAGGAACACGAGCTGTCGGATTCCTCCTCGGGGCTCGTCTTCCCGACAGATCCAACTTTAGTTTTTCCCTAAAAACTCTGGCGCAGAGACAGCTGGAGCCATGGCTCCGCCTGACAGACCTTTTCCATCTGCACACTGGGGGTTTGTCTCGCGTTAGCTCTCCTCTAGCTTATCTGCAGCAGAGTTTAACGTATAAATCCCATCCTTTCCTTTCTCTCGCTTGCACTTTGGTGTCCTCAAGGGGTGCAGTCTTGAATAACACTGTCTGCAGCAGGATGTTAGAGCAGCTTGCACTGTGGATGTGCAGTAACCTGGCGTAGCTTTCTGTTGCTGCTGTGCAAAGTCTGTCATTCAAAGAGGAAACTGCACCCAAGTTTATTCTCAGTGAGGTGGGTCTGGCTGAGCAGCCTTTTTCCCACATCTGGCCAACCTTGCATCTTACTGACAATTTTTCCTGGTTCTTTAATGCTCAGGGGAGTTGATTTGGGATGGTTTCCTGATGAATGCTCAGGAATACTGCTATCAGCAGTCGGTCTGTGATTTTGCTGTCAGCTGAGTACCAGAGAGTGACTGAGAAAGACCCCAAGTCCTGCACCCACCCTGTCACTCATGCCGGAATCATAGAATCATAGAATTGTCCGGGTTGGAAGGGACCTATAAGATCCTCTAGTCCAACCATCAACCTAGAAAAACATCACTAACCCATGTCACTAAGCACTATGTCAACTCATCTTTTGAATCCCTCTGGGGATGGTGCCTCAACCACTTCCCTGGGCAGCCCATTCCAAGGCTTAATAACCCTTTCTGTGTCAAAATTTTTCCTAATATCCATCCTAAACCTCCCCTGGTGCAACTTCAGACCCTTTCCTAATGTCTGTGACTTGGGAGAAGAGATCAGCCCCCCCGTGCTGCAACGTCCTTTCAGGGAGTTGTGGACAGCAAGAAGTTCTCCCAGCCTTCTTTTTTCCAGGCTGAACAACCCCAGTCCCCTCAGCTTCTCCTCAGAAGGCTTATTCTCCAGACCCCTCACCAGCTCCATCTCCCTTCTCTGGACCCACTCCAGCCCCTCAAGTTCTTTTTTTGTGATAAGAGGCACAAAACTGGACGAGAAGTTCCCTTGCTTCTGCCCATCACCAACAACATTTCCTTTGGTGTGCCAAATCATCAGCTTGTAAGATCCATCCACACACATGCTAAAAGAACACTAATAATTACATGAGACTTCAGCAATACCACTTCTATAGCTTAACATGATCTTCTTGCTATGGTAGTTGTAAAGACGGTGGCCAGACACTTGGCTGAATCTTTGAACAGCACAGATTAGATGTTGGCATGCCTTGGTGTTTGGCTTCCATTCTTGCTCTTCAGCTTCCATTCTTGCTCTTCTAGGATCTGGTGTAATTATTTTTTTCATTCCTAAAAAAAACAAAGGAAGAGCAACAGACACACAGCTAAATTTAGAATTTGTTCAAGTACGAGGTCTTTTTACACATGTACTTTTTAGCTACAGTTGGAGGGAGAAACCTGAGCTAC
The DNA here is from genome assembly GCA_013400375.1 of Thinocorus orbignyianus. Taxonomy (NCBI): domain Eukaryota; kingdom Metazoa; phylum Chordata; class Aves; order Ciconiiformes; family Thinocoridae; genus Thinocorus; species Thinocorus orbignyianus. Next base: position 246,665 of record VXBW01001194.1, read on the forward strand.
TCTGAGGTCAGAACGAGTTCTGTTATCCAGATATATCCCTGCCTCCTCTGTCCTGATTCAATGCACTGTTTTATGGGAAATACTATACTGCACTATGTAAGTGCTTGTAGATAGTTTTAACATTTCCTCTGCTGAGGTCTCGCACAAAAGCCCGGTAATATGAGAGACAAGGGGGCATCCAAAAATACTTGTGTGCATTTGGCAGCCAAGCTCCCTGCAGAAGGATTTTGACTCCACTTTTAAAGAAGGTAAGGGCTTGAAACACCCACAGGATGCCTGATCCTCCTGGGTTTGAACCAGATCTCTGTGTCGTAGCTCTTTAGGTGCCAGCTGGGATTGTGCTGAAGGAACATCAACCTGGGTGGGTAGAATCAGATGCTAAAAAGCCACCTCCAGCCATTTTCCTGCAGAGCTAAATGCAGCAAAACTGCCACTTTATAAAGATAACACTTAATATAGTATTTAGAAACGTTAAATAGTTGAGCCTCTTTGTGCCAACGCTCCATCCCACGGTCTGTATATACAAAAGGACTGCACAGCTGGTTATTTGCACGAGCAAAGACAGATTCCTGCATTCTTTTGTTCCCTCTACAAACACACTTTTAATCCTATCCACTAGAATAGAGAAAAAAAAATAATCTATTTCTCCATACCATAAGAGTAAAAAGTCTATCATAAATATAGGTTAAAAAAAAGCTCAGAACTGAGTAAGAAATCTGGTTCTGAATCATATCATTCTCTCTGAAGATTAAAGCTGTTTTTACAAGTCTATAAAATGTACTGATATCTTCCATGCCCTCACAGGTTTACAGATTGCTTCTTTCACTGACAGTAATGCAATCTTTTCTAAATACATGACGGAAATTAACTTCACCCAAATAAATGTTAACGTACAAAGTGTATGTACATGCAACATATGGAGCTCTGCTAGGATGTTCCGGTGACTAGACAGCCAGACTCTTATATTATAGTTTATGATATCAGCAGTTGCTAAAAGCTCCAGTGAAATTGCAGCCTGGTGTTAGATACTTATTTCTCCATTTTCCACTTTCTTTATGGATTCTGAGACAGTGAGTCAACTCCCCAAACCTTGCTTTTCCTGTCACATTTCACCAGAGCTCTGTTCAGCCAGTGGAGATGTGATGATGGAGTGCACCTGGAAAACAAGAGGTAGCTTGGTCATGGTGTCTTGCATGGTCTGATTTGGTTTCTGATTCTAATCATAGAATTGTAGAATGGTTTGGGTTGGGAGAGACCTCAAAGATCACCGAGTTCCAACCCCTCTGCCCCGGGCAGGGACACCTCCCACCATACCAGGTTGCTCCAAGCCCTGTTCAACCTGGCCTTGAACCCCTCCAGGGATGGGGCAGCCACAGCTTCTCTGGGCAGCCTAATATTGAAAAGATGCTATTTTTGGCTGAAGCAATCGTTTTGATGGTTGGCAATGATGACGGTTGCTCTGAATTGGTGTGAATATTGGCTTAGAGGTAGGGCGGAAAGAAAGTAAATTAGATCTTCCCAGTGAGCTGGGGAAATGATGTGGGGGTTGGTTTCTTCTCCCAAGTCACAGACAATGGGACAAGAGAAAATAGTCTGAAGTTGAGCCAGGGGAGGTTCAAATTGGGTATTATGAGAAATTTTTACCCTGAAAGGGTTATTAAGCCTTGGAATGGGCTGCCCAGGGCAGTGGCTGAGGCACCATCCCTGAAAGGATTTAAAAGCCGGGTTGACAGTGCTTAGTGACCTGTTTTAGTGATGGTTTTTATCAGAGTTAGGTTGATGGTTGGACTAGATGATCTCAAAGGTCCCTTCCAACCTGGATAATTCTATGATTCTATGATGTCCTGGGCTTTGTCTCAGCTGTCACTGATCTGTCCTTGCCCATGGTGTGCTGTCACCCATGAACCCTGCCGGGGCCTTAAGCTGCTCCATGGCCAAGCCCAGGCCACCTGGGCCACCATGGAGACCAGCCATTGCTCCCTCAGCCTGTCACACCCTGCCCGCACCTCCCAGCCACCTTCCACCACAGAAATCATCTTCTCATTCCCTTTTCCAACATAATTTTCCTCCTCCTTATGAGACCCTAGCTCCCTAAAGCTGATGAAGAGGTGTGAAGCAATGGAGGTGTGAAGCAATGGAGGTGCCCCACTCCGGCTGGCTGGGCAGCGAGGTGGTGCTGGAGCCACAGGAACATCCAGAAACCCCTCAGAGACAGGCGTTTGGAAGTTTTTAGAAAGCAATCAGGTGTTTAACTTCCCTGTGGAATCCGCTTTGAAGCGGGGAACACCCCACTTCCAGACCAGGCCCGGCCCGACGGGACATCAGGTAAACCCGGCGGGGTGAAGGGGAGTGCGGCGATACTCGCGCCATTACGGCAGGAGGGGCGGTGCTGGGCGGGAGCGGGGCCGGGGGCG